>CAUYSK010054441.1:0-36698 GCA_963575035.1 Avahi laniger
ATTTATTTCAGCATATTATGGGGGTACAGAAGTTTCTGTTACATATGTTGCCCTTGCCCCCACCTCCCTCCCTAAGTCCGAGTTTCAAATATGTCCATCATTTGGGTGGTGCACATTGCACTCTTTGTGCATGCATATACCCCTCCTCTCCTCCCTCCTCCCCCCTCCCTCCCCCCCCCACCCAACGTCCAATAGATGTTATTCGTATATGTGCACTTAGGTGTTGATCAGTTTCCAAGATACATGATGCTGAAAGTAGTTTTTATACATTTGCAAAGCATTATTGTCCTTTTTTTTTTTTTATATTATTATTCCAAGGTATTGTGAGGGTACAAACATTCTAGCTACACTTTATGTCTTTGCCTTCCCCAAATGCAGGTTATATTTTGTCCATTTTTTGTTTAGACAGTTTGCTCTTTTAAAAATTTATCTGCATATTAAGAATATTAATCCTCCCTCTTAGATTATTATTATAAATATTCTTGGTTTGTTATTTGTATTTTATATTATTGTATCTGTGTTTTGTATTATCGTAGTTTAACTTTTCCCTTGTATGTTATTTAATGCTGCAGAGAATTTTAAAATGCTTTTTTATAATCATATTTATCACTTTTTTTTCCTTTTTGGCTTTTGAGTTTTGTATTATATTGTCCCCTCTCCAATATATTTAACAAATTACCCACATTTTCCTATAGTACAACCATAGTTTAACTTTTAGCCATTTAATATTTAATCTACTGGAATATATTTAATGTTTAATGTGAAAACAAAGTAAACAGCCGCCATTTCTTGGACTGCTTTCTTATAGCATAAGATTTTTATATCTTTCATCATTCTAATCATACTCTGAATTTTTTTCAGGACACTAAGAAAAGTACATGGAAAAGTGAGAAGGAACAAGTGATTTGGAATCAGACATTTCTGAGATATCTTTGAACATTAGCTTCCTTACCTATAAAAGGAGTATAATACCTACCTACCTATCAAGGCTCTTGCAAGTGCAAACAGGCATTCAGCAAAGAGTATCTACTATTATCGTAGTATCAAAGAGCTATGATTATAAATCATGAAATAAAATCTAATAAAAATTAACTAATATAGAACATACTATATGGGCTACTTCATGCTTTTTTTTTTTTTTTAAAGGAACACAACATTTCATCACTGGAAGAGCCTTAGAAACTTGTTTGTCCAGCACTTACTCATTACAGATGATCCCTCATATGGGAAGGGACTGGTCCAAAGTTATATGAGAGTCAGCAGAGGGTTAGGTCAGTCTGGGGTTCCTCTTGCCCAGCCCAGTGTTCTCTCCACTGCCGCAAACGTGTCCTACCAAGTGTGTTTATTTCTTTTTCACTAGACCAGTGATAACCCTGTCTCATTCATCTTAGGCCCAATTCTGCATAGGTCTCTGCATTTGTGAAGAGTTTTGCTGCTGTTATCCTGCCTGAACGATATCCACGTTGTCCTCGTCCCTGTGGATTTCACTCTTGGTTTTAGCAAACATGCTCTCCTCCAGTCTTTCAAACTTTTCAAGGTCATTTTTGATTCTTATTTCTATCCCTGAGGTTTGAGTTTTGTCAGTAAACTTTGCTCAAATAACATTTTCAAAGGTATTCACAGTCGATATGACATTTTAAAATACCAAATGTGACACAGCCTCATATATTTATTATTTCTAATTTTTTGCTTCACTTTGAATTTTCTCTTCTAGATGTGTGAATTCTCAGAGTTCTCTTCAGAATATCTTCTCTTTGAAAAAAATTTTCTTCTCAAAGCATGGATTCTCAAAAATTGGATGTTATTAATTATTGTCAAGATTAATAATAATCATCATTGCTAACATTTATTGAGCATCAGGCATGTATAGAGGAGATATTTATACATTATTTCTTTTAATCTTCAGGAGGCTGGGATTATTTTTCCAATTTTACAGATAAGGAAACTGAGCTCAGAGAGAATTGCAAACTTGCTCAAGTTTATACAGTGGGAAGAAGTTGAGGATTTAAAACTGTCTAACTAAAATTCCTTAGCTCTTAACTAGCAATTCCTACTGTCCTTCCTTTAATAGCCTATCCAGTTCTGAGGGTCTATGTCTGTAAGAGCGTCCTGATAGAGACATTACGTCCCAATTTATGATGATTAGATCATGTAGGGCTGAAGCAAAAGGCTTTGGGCAGGCTAGAAAAATTCCATCTATTGCTACCTCCTTATGTACATGACTGTAATTGGATAATAGAAATATTTACATTCTGTATGTTATGACATCCTTTTCACAATCATGTTGGAAAATGGATAGAAATTTAACACTTTCAGTTGTCTTGCTTTTTTTTTTTTTACATGCTAATGTGAAGATGAATGGTGTACCATGTCCAAGGTCAACTTTTTTTGTTTGTTTTATTTTTAAAAGATGAGCATTATATTTGCTACTTTAGCCACTAGGGGCCCTGGCCTGGGGTTCCCAGAGTTCCCTGAATAAGTGACTGTTCTCTGGAAATATTTCTCTATTTCTTCGTACTATGGAATGGATGGTATCAGAATCAGAGAACTTCAGAAATGGGGAAAGCGGTCATGATCCTCTCCAACCCTGATGTATACTTTTAGGCTGATTCGACCACATTATTCTTATACCCTTGTTCCCACCATATTGACCTTTTTTCATTTCTCTAATTCAGCCATTTTCACATCTTTGTACATGATGTCTTCCTTATCTAGTACATAATTTCTCACTCCTTTATCATCTGAAAAACTTCTCCTAATCCTTAAAGACTCAGTTTGAACTGACTTGTGGAATATGTTTACTTGTGAGCTCCTTAAAGGTAGGATCTTGTCTTATTGGAACTTGTGTCCCTGGCATGATGTCTGGCAAACAGTAGGTGCATAATAACCAAATAGGTGAGAAAGTCAGTTCTCATTATATTATCCCAGGCAAATGTTCATCTAACCTCTACGTGACACTGGCTTAAGACCAATGAAGAACTCACTACCTTTCAGGGAGATCCATTCCATTTGGGGTCAGCTCCAGTGATACAAAACAGTTCTTTGTGTTCAATTTCCTTCCCCCACCCTTGGTTTTGGTTCTCCTCTAATGGCTCACAGAACAATATTGTTTCTTCTTCTCTATGATCCTCTTTCTTATATTTGAACACAATTTTCTCTGTTTGAGGTTAAATGATCTCACTCCCTTCCCCACATTTTCATTTGCTTCTACTTGCATACCTGCAGTGTCAGGGGACTTTCTAGCTGTCAATTCTATTTTTGGATGTCCCTTATGGGTGTTATTTCTATCATCTTAATATCACTTAATGCCTCATCAGAGACTCAGCTAAGTGCATATGGGGTCAAATATGACAATATGGTTGCTCACTGTATGGCTGTTAGCCTTTAATGTATGCCTACTGTAGTATCTAGAGCTAAACACTGCTGATATAAGTTTGGTTTCTTTAAAATACCTATTTTGGTTATTTCCCTTTCTAATTTAAGGGAAGGAATGAACTAGAGTGACACATAGCCATTGCCGAGCAATTTGCTCTTCAGTGGAGAACAGTGACAGGTAAACACACAATTAAACACCGGGTAGTAAGTGCTATGACAAGGAAAGGTCAGAAAGCTCTGGAGCAGAGGAGGGGCCCCTACCAAGGTATGAGGAGACATGAGAAGGTTTTCTGAAGGATGTGACATTGAGACAAGATCTGAATGAGTTATCCCAGTGAGGATGGGTGAGGGCTCCCACAGAATGACAGGAGAGAGGGGTGAGCAGAGGAATAGCAAGAGTATTCTGGGCAGAGAGTGAGGCACCTATGAAGGGCTGGAGGTGAGAGAGGGCCTGGCACATCTGAAGAATAGGAAGTAGTTGCTGCTGAAGGACAGCTATGGAAGGGACAGATGTGGGAGCAAGAGGTGATGATGATGACAGTGAGGATAGCTGACATGTATACAGCACTTAGTATGTGCCAGGCACTGCTCTAAGCACTTCATATACATATATCCCCTTCAGTTCTGTGAAGTGAGAACACACAGCAATCCCCATTTTACAGAGGTAGAAACTGCGCTTGATTAGGTAACTTGTCCAAGGTTACATTGCTAATAAATGGCAAAGCCAGGAACTAAATCCAGGCAGTCTGCATTCTTAACCATGACATAGTACTGCCTCTCAAGGATCTGGTGGTACAGGGTATGATAAGCCATTTTAGTGAACCTGGAGTTTATTTTGAATGCAGTGGGGAGTTATTCTTTAGCTCAAAATCGAGAAATATTATTTTACCATCACCCTTATGCCCCAGGAGTGCTTAAAGCTACAGAGAATGCAGGGAATATGCAGAAGATTGTGCTTATAATGCCAGCCCTGCTATCAGACTCTGTGGTTGGATTGATCCTTTTGGAGGTCAGTCCAAAATCTTGGCCACTCCACTTACCAGCTCTATGACTTTGAGTAAATTACTTCATCTTTTTAAGCTTCAGTTTCCTTATATGAACCAGAAGATCTTAACCCTTGTTTTGCTGGGTTGTTGCTGGGATGATTAAAGATAAAGAAAATAAACTACTTAAAATAATACTTGCCACATGGTAGCTACTCAGTAGATGGTTGCTATTTGTGTTATAGCATATCTATTATCTATGAAACCAGGACTTTAATATGGCTTTTATGAGCAATAACATAATCAAAGAATAGATTTGATAGAAGACTGTCTTGGAATAAGAGTAGCTAAGAACAACAAATTTAACTGAATTATTAAGTGTGAAAAAAATACAAAGGAGCGAACCAGTGGGAAAAGGCTAGATAATTGGCACCAGAATTCAATTAAAATTAGTCAGGTACAGAGCACAGAGGATTGTTTCAAGCAAATTATTTCACAGTTGGGGGTCTGGACGCAATGTGGCAGGAGGGCAGCAGGGAAGAAACTGGGGCAGAATCCAAACTATTTTGACTTTATTCAGAGAGACTATGGGTAGCAAGAGAAATAGATGTATTAAATAAATGTACAAGGCTTCCATTCTTTCTTAAGAGGGAAAAAAATCTATTTTCATTTTCCTGAAGTGATGGTATGCAGTGAAGCGAATACTTAAGTTCTTTTGCCAACTCTGCCACTAACTTGTTCCAGCCACGAGGGGTTCTGGAAAATGAAGATGCTGAGCTACACCATCTCTAAGGTCCCCTGTGGTTGTAAATTCAAGTATTTCCATGGCTAAAAAATAACATCTCAGAAGTGTTTTATGAGTTAGTAAGTTATTTTCCCACCTCACATTTCTTACTGAACAAGATGAGACATAAACAAATATAATAAAAACATTCACAGGTATTATGTGATCTTATCACATAATTATGAGAATAGAAGGCAAACTATTAATATAAATATCCCACTTGATTTTGAATTGTGAGCAGATTGGGGTGGCTAGTATAAAGCATTGAGAAAGAAAAAGAAAAACTGGTGCTAGCAGAAGTGGATCCCGAATGCCAAGGTGAGAAGTTTTGTCAGTAAGTGGCCATGGAAGAGTTTCACAGAGGCATTTAACACAATTTGACCTGTGTTGCTAACCCTAGCAGCAGTGAAAAGTTGGAGTTGAAGAACTAAATGGTCAAAAATACGATAAGCAGATGGAAGACTATTGCAATATTATAAATAATAGATGATGAAGATTAGAAAAATGGAAATGGAATTGAGGGTGGGAGATGGGGCACAGACTTGAGAGAGGGGGCAGAGGGAGGTTCAATGTAGCTATTCTCCTCAAATACTTCTGGGAACCAAAATAGAATTCAAATATCTATAGTGTTGAACAGGTTGGAAATGGGAAATGAGAAAGGTCTAAAAAACTTTTAAGATGATTGGAAGTATGATGATAACATTAATCAAGATGGGAACATGGATGGAAAGTGGGTTTGGATGAGAAGATAATATATTTTGTTTTAGACATGTTGAGCTTGCTATGTTTATTGTACATCTAAAGTTTTGCAGGCAGTGGGAAAGCATCTATCTGGAGCTTAGAAATGTGGTCAATGTTTAAAATCATTTCAGATTTTGTATTCCTAAGGTCAGTACCCTGATCAGACTACCCAGATATAGAAGGGGCTTGCTGTAAAAATGGGAATAATAAGAGTACCCACTTCACAGAGTTGCTATAAGCTTAGTTAATACATGTAACACACCTAGAACAATGCCCGGCATATAGTAAGGGCATATAATTATTAGCTATGATTAGCTAAGAATCATATTAGCCTTCTCCTGACATACACAAAGTAAGAGGATGACCTGGGCTCATATAAAATTATCTCAATAAAGGCTCAGTTGACCAAAGACAAGTGCTAGGGTTATAGGCACTGAAACAGGAAAGCACCATCCTAGATGTTAGGCATCCTGAGTTCCAGTCCTGCGGTTAGCTTATTTGACTCTGGGAAGTCCCTCCATCTCCCTGGGACTCAGTTTATTCATCAAGAAAGAGAGCCTCATGCTAAATCTCAGAGGTTCCTTCCAGTGCTTAATAAAAAAATATATTCTATGCTCAACATATATTTTGTTGACAATTTGAGACAAACAAAACAGTTCATTCAGCATTAACTTTTTCAAATACCCTCCAGCATGTTTCAGAATGAATGAACTATAAATTGTATTTGAAGTGGAAATTTCTAATTAAGTTCCCTTCTCCTCCTGGAGGCTGCTGCACTTTGTGGAGAGTGATAGCATTTCTGACAATAGATGCATGAGAGCTCAAGACTGGAATCCTCTCGGAGCAGAGGCAAAGTGAAAAACTGATATGGGATATTTACATATCTCAGCAGTTAAACATTAACATCCCTTTTAAATTGGCTTGCTGATGCAAAAATGAGCTTATAGTAAAAAAAAAAAACCCTCAAACTTTTAAAAATGTTTTGGCTTACAAGAGCATTTGACAGAGGCTTGATCATTTTGAAATCTTTAATTAAAAATAATAAAGTATAACTTGGCTGACCAAACCTAGCTTACTATATGCCAAAACACAGTAAATAACTTTTAGGATTCATTCATTTTGAGTAACAAGTTAACTATCTCTATAAGAATATGTAAGCAAAAATAATTGAAACCTTATAAAATATTATACAAATATAAAATGATGCTAGTATCTCCAGCTCTGATTTTTCCCTTAACTCTAGACTTGTAAATCCATCTGTTTACTTGACATCTGCTGATGGATGTGTAAGACTTTTCAAACTCATCATGCTCAAAATCAAACTCTTAATTTTCTCTCAAAACTGTTTTGGGGACATTTTCTCACTTTTAAGCAAATAATACCACCACCACTCAAACCATTGAACTAAGAACATTAATTCTTCTCTCTCCCTCCCATCTCCCCATGTAACTCATCAGCACATCTGTTTACTCCAGCTCCAGACAGATTTCAATCCATCTACTTTTCTACATCTGACCCCTGCACCCCCCGGATCCAGCCATCTCTTCCCCAGGGACACTGCAGTAGCTTCTTGCTTGGTCTCCCTGCGCTCCCTCTGGTTCCCGCCACTCTCCCTATCCATTCCTCACTCAGCAGCCAGAATGATCTTCTCAAAATGTGTCTCAAACCATGGCTCTCCTCTGCTAAAATCTTTCCATTGGCTTCTTTCTTTATTATTTCAGCATATTACGGGGTACAAATGTTTAGGGTACATGTATTACCTCTGCCCCACCCAAGTTAGAGCTTTAAGCGTGTCTATTCATTGGCTTCTTGTTATATTTTAAGTAAAATCTGGACTCCTTTCCTTGACCTCTGCCCATCCCTCTTATTCCAGCTCATGCCACTCTCTGCCTTTTTGACTGTTGTCTGGCCTCAAGGGCCTTCATTCTGCTTCAGCTCAGTCCACGCTTCCTTCAGCCATATGCCATCCGTGCCAGTGGTCCCTTTGACGGGAGTGCTCTTCCCTAGCTCGTCTCACATTTGACCCCGTATTTTCACCAGTCTCAGCATAAACGTCAGTTCATCAGAGAGCCCTTCACTGACTACCCTGCTCACAGTAGCCTCCCGACCTGTCTTTAACATACCCTGTTTTAATTTCTCTCAGAATTTAGGCCTACCTGATATTTTCTCATGAGTAGGGACCTTGTCTGTCTCCTTTACCTCCATACCTCTAGTTCCTAGAACACTATGCAGGTACTCAATCAGAGTCCTTGAATTAATGGATGATTATAACTATCAGATAACATAGCTCCATTTAAATCATTAAAATTTATTTGACAGCTGATTATTGCACTCATTATGAGCCAGGTACTGATTGAGGTCCTTTTCAGCAGAAATTTTTCATCTAGTGGGAGAATGGTTGATTAAACTGAACTCACTGAATCAGAATCTCTGAGGGTGGGGCCCAAGGATCTTTTTTTCAAAAAGCTCTCTAATGATAGATGATCAGTCAGATGTGAGGACCCCTTGTGGCAATGTAGCTCTTTGCTTTCCTTTATACTCTCGCCAGACCTTCGTTTACGCTATATTTGATTTCAGCCTCAAGTTATACTGTGACTTTGCTAGTTTACAAACTCTTTGACCCTTTGGAACCCTATTACCAAGTAGAACTTGGCACAATGGCTCGGAAACTTCCTTTAAGATATACTTAGAAAGGATTATGTGGACATGAAAACAGTGATAAGCACAAGCCATGGCAGAACTGCTCTCCTCATTCCAGGGCTCTGACCACCGTAATATGCTTTGTGCAAGAGTCTCCATCAATACTAGTATCTCTCAGAACTGTGTAAGACTATAGGTATCACAGCAGAGATATCCTTGAAGCTCTCAGGCCAAGGTCTTAATGCCCTTGAAGACATTGTTGCTAAGGAATCACTCAACTCCACATCACCCTAACCCCCAAACTGCTCAGGCAACGGGTAAAAATCTCAGGTGGGAGGCTAACCTCCTGCCCTCAAAGATCTGCTTTGTGGCTTCTCACCTCACTTTCCAAGTGCTCCATCCTGGGATGAGATGTTTGTATACTTCTAGGCTGATGGATCCCTTTGGATAGGGTTAAACTTAAAGCTGAGACACTCTCTTTGATAGGTGATGATAATAAAAGCAACCTTCTAAATGTGCTCAACATGCTCTCCATTTTGAAATCAGTAAACTAATTGCAAGTGCTGTATTTTCTTTAAACTTAGTTTTTTGTGGTTCTGAGTTTCTGATATTAAGATATCACTAAGTTTAATCTACTGCTAACGCACCATCAATGGGAATTGATTAAACAGAATATGAAATAATATTCATATAATGGAATAAATATTCATATAATACAGCCATGAAAAACAATGGCATATATGTCTAATATTCTGAAACTAAAAACATCCATGATACATTGCTAAGTTAAAGCAAATCAAGTTGTAGAACTATGTGTATACACACGGTTTAAAAAAAGAAAAAAGGATCTATGATCTTATAGAGAACTCCCCAAAGGTTATACAACCACATGCCAACAGAGGCTTCAAAGGGTTATGGTGTTGTGGTGGGGAGGGGGAGAAAAGCTGAAGAGGAGAGAAGGGATTACATTTCATTTCATAGCCTTTAATAGCATCTGAATAATTTTTCTGTGACCATGTGTTGCCATAACAATTTTAAAAGTTATACCAAAATAAAAAAGTTTTAACTACTGAATTTGAGGTTTGTGTTACTTTGACAATAAAAAACAAAAAGTTATGTAGGCAAATTAAAGATACCATAATATTTATAGGAAAACTGAGTCCTAGAGTAACCAAATTTTCAAACATTACATTAATGCATTCAATAGATTTTTACTGAATGCCTTCTTTGTGCCAGTCATTGTGCTAATTTCTGAGGATGCATTAGTGAAGAAAGCAACAACTTGGCCCTCAGTGACTTAGAATCCAACAGTAGTTCTCAACTGGTTATGAAAATGTGTGTGTTTCTGGGGCAAGGGCAGGTATTTTTTGTTGTTAAAATGTCAAGCATTGGGAGTCAGCACTGGTATTAATTGTACAAGGCTCAGGCATGTTAAATGTTCTGCAAACTGTGGCTCAGTCATGTACAGTGAAAAACAGTCCTTCCAAAAATGCAATAGCACTTACCAAAAGAAACACTGAATCAACACCATTTTTCATGTAAACATCCTAATTCCAAGTGGACTTTATTCCTTATTAAACAAATGCAGTTAGCTAACTTCTGGGCAAAATTTTATTAACTAGGAATTGGTCTAAATATAATAGTATACAGATTTGAAAACAATAAAGCTATTTCTTTCTATGTATCCTATAATATTCACTAATTTGGTTTGGTTTTTATAATCTAATCTGAGTCAGTGAGATTACAATATAGATGAAAAGGTTCTTTTTTCCTTTGTTTTTCCTATACAGTTAATCTTGTTTATGAACTTAAAATCAATTTTAAAGAAAGAAGTAAAACTGTCTCTAGAGGCATACCTGTCAAATGGTCCATTCCTAAAGGATCTGAAAAGGTTAGGGAGGAATAATGTACTAATGGAATTACCTTGATCAAGATCCATTAATGCAAAACTGAAACTCTGGTTGCTGTTTGCAAGACTCACCTGACGTGCGTTTCATCATAGGTCCTCAGGATAATAATATGCCTTTGTGTTTGGGCTTATGTGTACCTGGGAAACTGATTGTTGTCCATAATTACATCTTAGCATTTCTTTTACTTATTCTTCACCTAAAAATGAGGTCATCATCTCACTGACTAAAAGCTCCCAGGAAACAGGTTTTCTGAGTTCAGGCAAACTGTCAAGAACTCTTAAATCCTCTCTTTCCAATGCTTCATCAGTCAGATCAAGAGGAGATCTAAACAGACACAAATGCTGAAAATCAAATTGTATTCCATTTGAGAAATCATTTTTCTTAATCTATTTTCCCTTAAAAATATCTTTTGCTTTTGTTCTTTCCTTTCTAATTTACTACCTGAGCTCTAAGCACTGATCCAGACTATTGCACAGACCTTCTTTCCTAACTGCTTATTTTGAAAAATTTCAAATTACAGAAAACTTGAAGAACAGTATAATAAAAACTCATAAAATTTGCATCCAGATTAAGTAATTTCCAACATTTTGGCATATTTATTCTCCCTCCCTCTGTCCTTCTTTCTCTCTCTACCTACCTACCCATTAGAAGAGAGAGAGACACACACACTTTCTGGACCATTTGAAATATGTTACAAATGTCATGCCACTTTCAATCTAGCGTATCAGCAGGACATCTCCTCAGTGTAAAGATATTTCCTATATTACCACAGTGCTATTATTACACCAAAGAAAACCAACAAAACTAACAATAATTCTATACTTACTATTCAATATACTATATCTATTCAAATTTCCTCAATGATTCTCAAAATGTTTTTCATAGGTTATCTTTCTTAAATCCAGGATTTGATGTTTTATGCATTACTTTTGGTTGCTATTATGACTTTAACCATTATTAATCTAAAATAGTACCTTCTTTATTTTTTAATGACATTGACTTTTTTTTTCCAGGCCAGATGCTTATAGACTATTCTACATTTTGGATTTGTCTGATTATTTTTTCCTGAGCAGAATCAGGTCAAACATTTTTAGCAAAATCTAGCAAGTAATGCTGTGTACTTCTTACTATACTACAGTAAGATGCCCAAAGTATGACGGTGCCTCACCATTGGTGATGCGAAACTTGGCCACTTAGTTAACCAGATCTGTCCATTCAAAAGGCACCTTGCCCTTTTGCAAATAAAAATACGTGAGTGGTTTTTTGAGACCATGTAAATATCCTTTTCTCCAATAAACTCTTGCCTCCAATTTTTTAATATCTATTGATTATGCTTTCTTGATATAGTTATTTTATTGAGGGTTGGAAAGTAATGATTTTTATTTATTTCTTCTAGAATTATTAACTGGTATTCTTGTGGGCAGAAGAGCTTCTTTTTTATTTTCTCTTTCTCTCTGAGTATCACTATGAACTCATGCTTTTTGTTTTTTGACTTATTATGATATTATAATCCATTACCTTGCAGTGATTTCTAATTACCCTTTTAGGCTTTCCTCTTATCTCTGTCAATCTCTCTCTCCCTCTCCTTCTCTTCTCTTCTTCCTATTCCCACTATCATGACAGTCGTCTCATATATCACAGCCATTATACTTTTCTCTAAATGCTGCTTTTCATATTTGATACATGACACAGATGTTCATATTCTTCTATGTTTCTCACTGTTTACAGGTTATGTGTAAATTTTTTATCCTCAAATTTAAGGACATTCATAATGTGGCTATTACTACATCCCTCTCTAGTCTTTTTAAGACCATAGACTTCTCTGACATGAGGGAGCAGCAGATTTGATTTTGTCCAGTCCTCTCATGTCAGAGGTGTGAATGGGAACCCCAGGGAATGAAGTTACTTGCCCGGGTCACTCAGCGTATTTGTGCAGAGTTCAGATGAGAATGTTAGTGTACAGCGTCCTACATTACACTCCTCTCCTAAGCAAACTCTCTGCTGCAACCAGAAGCTTCATGTACCAATGTTATTCCTTTTGAATTCCTCCCTCTTCTGCTTCCTATTTCCCAGTGTTCCCTGAAGTCTCGACCTTCTCACATGTCCAGGTCAAATTCTACCTTCCAAGACCTCCTGTAACCCTAATGGTCTGTGCCACTCACAGGCCATAGGCCTCTCAACATGGCAGTATTACATGAATATTTGTCTTCTTTTAGTGCTTCATTATTATTTTTAATGTAAAAAGTGATTCAAGTTCATTTCAAACAATTAAAACAATACAAAAGAACATCAAGTAAATTGTAACCATCTTCTTTCTAGCTTAATCTTAGGTAACCATTGATAATAAATTGTACATATGATTTTTATACATTTCCTCTATACATATATAAATGTCCCCAGCTCTATTCATAATGTCAGGAATAGTGCCTGATCCATGTAAGTGAGTAAATACATATATAAGTGCAAAAACATATATTTACTTCTATATATAGTTTTTGTTTTATATATAGATCATATAACACACAGTGTTCTGTGATTTTCTTTCTTTTTCTATTTAAATTATCTTTTTTATGAATTATCACTAATAGACTGTAAACTTCCTGAAGGCAGTCCCAGCCATTGTTTTAGTCCTCTTGTATTCACAGGAAGTGGCACAAATTGCTTTCTTCATAAATTATTATTGAGCATGACTGCAATTACATGTGCCCGATGAATCTCTTTCTCTACTCTGAAGAAGCTTTAAGGTTCACAAGACTCTTTTTCCTCTAAAGAGGCATTATTAACCAGCTTTCCAAGAATCTGAAGGTCAATTTCAGTGGCTAATAATGAGACGAAGACAAACTCGAAAAGAAAGTAAAGCGAGGAGAACTAATTTAGGAGACATGCAGGACCCTGAAAAGGTGGCAACAAGCTTTCTCTGAAGAATAGAGCTTTCCATGCTGGAGCTGCCATCCTGAATGTGGTCTCTTTTGGGAACTGCTAGGTAGACTGTACAATGTTTATCCTTAACTCCAAGCATCAATGATCTTATAAAAAGTTCTGAATATTAGGAGAACCAGAAGAAGCAACAGATTCATTTTAAAGCTCTCCTGAAAAGACAAACTCCATAAAAATCAAAAGAGTAAGAATGAGCGACTATCCTCTGGAATTAGCTCTCCTTCCTCACTTCCTTTTTCTTTCAAGCATATATCAAGACTTCATGAAAGCAGCCAAGGCTGTGCTCTGTCTTTTACCAACAGTCCCAAGTGAACGTTGTAAGTATCAGAAAAATTTTCCGTTTACATAGGCAGAGAGGTATTTTCAGTCATTTAAATCTTTTCTAATTACTAACCAATTCCCTCTTTCCAGCCCTCCTAATTTAGCACACAGAACGTTGCTCCCTACAGAAAACAACTCCCCAGCAAGGTCTGAGTTTCCATGGTTAATTGCCAGAGCTCCGGATGTGAACAGAGTTGCAAAGCCTCAATCCCTTAATAAAAAAAAAAAAAGGAAACCAAGTTCCACTGCCATGGTTCAGTTACGAGCACAAAGTAAATGTTCAGTAAATAATAGGAAGGAGGGAAAAAGAGAATCAGGAGAATAGGAAAGAAAGAGAAGGAATAGAGAGGGAAGAAAGCCAGCCAATTTTCTTTCCTCAAACTGTCTGTGATCAAAAATTTAAATGTAGAAGGAGGTTACTAGGAGGTTACATAATACTAGTAACTGACTATTAAGCAAGAGTGTATTGTGTTAGGCTTGTTGTTACTAATCCTCCAGGAACTTTGGTAAAGTCTATTTCTAAAATGAAGAAACTGAGCTACAGAGAGGTTAGATACTTTCAAACTAGCAGAGCTAGGATAAGAGCTTTGGTTTGTGTGATACACAGACTGTGTCTTTTCTCCCCTACAGTACTCTGCCTCTTCTCTTACGATACCTGCTGCTTGCAGCCTCAGGTTTGCAGTTGACACTCCTGACACTGACAGGCACCAATGCTGGGATGTGCTATCAAATTGACTCCTGCCTCTCCCCCACAACAGACACACACTCACACACATTCTCCTCCCCCTGATAACACAAAAGGATGCATTCAAATAGCCTGCTAGTGCCCGTCATCACTGTGGACCACTTTGCTTTTTTACGTACATAAACAGCCCCCCCAGGCACGTTGCAGTGCTGTTTTTTAGGGGGTGCTTCCTTCGGCCCCAGTTGGTCGGCGCAGGGGTCAGCTCCCCTCAGCAGCTCTGCCACTTAGTGTATTACAGAGAGCGCAACAATCCGCCAGAGCATCTTAATCAACGTCAAACCCTTTTAATATTCCTGTGGCCAAATTCAGTACCTTTTTCACCCAGCTCCCTCCTTGAACTGTGCTTCACTCTGTACCGAGGCCAGTTCTGTGACAGGCTGGCTGCAGGCTCTGACTGGCCGCAGGCTCTGCCACATCTTATGAGACGGATGAGCATTAAGTCAATAAGCGCAGAGGCAGCAGCGATGGAGAAGGGGATGAAGCACTGGGACTGCCTGAAATTGGGACCTGGAACTCTTAAGCTCCATTTACTGCACTAACAGCTGCCAGCATCGGAATAAAATGCACATTACTGTCCCTTGCTGTTCTAGGCCCCGGGAATTCCACAGAACATGAAATTTGGATTCTTTAAAATCTCCGTCTTCTATCTTTTCCCTTTTCCAATTTAGCCGGGCATGTATCTTCCCATTGCATTGTTTCCTGTTTTGTCAAACACCTGGAAAAGTCACTGCATACACTTCCCTGCGAAGGTAGGGTCCCTTGATTCTCAGACATCATCTTTCCCTCTCTACTCCCTCCCCTTGCGCCCTTTTCCCCCTTAGTCTCACCTCTGTGATCCTTTCCTGATCTGTCTCTCTGCATCTGTGATGTGACTGCATTCCCTTCTTTCCCCCTTCCTCACCTTTCCTCTGCAGCTGGGCTGTCTCTCTTCAGTCCTCCTGCTGCTGATCTCGCCTTTCTCCGACCCCCTCCCTTTGAGCGGATCTGCCCCGACTTTCTTGCTATATTCTCATTTCTCTTCTCTGGTTGATTTCTCCTGCTTTTTTGAGAGGACAGCCTATGACTGACAGTGTTTATCACTGAATTTCTGGAATTGTAGTGTTCTTTTGAAGCCCAAACTAACTTGCTGTGAGAGCCTTATAATTAAGCTAATGACAATGAAGTTTTTTTTATCCCACCATCAATACTACTAAAACATTGGGTTAGTTGTCAAACACAGGCAAGCCAGAGGAGCTTGCTCCCAAAAAACTAAAATAGCAAAATTATTTGTGCTAGTATTTTGAAATGCCATCTTAGGCTATCTTGTTTATATCTAATGCTCTGTGACTCTAAGTCAAGGACAAGCTTCAAGTTAAGGTTTTTTTTATCTGGGGCTTCTGGGGAAGCCCCCTAGGATTTATAGATCTCTGGAGTTGCTATGAAACACTTTTTTAAACCCACTTGTTCCTGTCTTGTTCTTTGATGTCCTGCTGCATATTAAATAACCGATTCAATGTGGAACCTCTTTCTTAGCATCATCATTATAAGCTAAATGTTCTAGATTCCAAGTTAGCAACCCCATCTGTCCCTTGTTCCATGCCTATCACCACCCAATCAACAATACCTAAACTTTGGTCTTTTGTGTATGTGCGTAGCTTAGGGTTTACATCATCTGCATCGTAACCTTCGTTTCTTATCTATCCTTCGTCAACATCTTGTTTCCTCCTAAAAGCATGAAATTATCACCCTTGCTATGATTTTGATATAGATCTCAGAACCAAAATATGATTTGAGAAGCACTTAGGAGAAAAGTCACATTTTGAGACCTGTGAGAATCATGAATATTATATTAGATGATAAATGATTATGCATGTATATTAAACATTTGCAGCAAATGTATCATTTCTAAATATTGCTTCTCCTCAAATTCAGGTATAATGAGAAAAGCAGGTAAACCAGGAAAATGTATGGCTTTTCAGAAGAATAGGAGGCTATGAAAATAAATGTGCATTGAAAGCACAAGTCACTCACCAAGAAAATGTATAATTTATAATGTGTTTTCTAGGATAATGAATGTAAAAGTATCTGTTGTACGTATAAAAATTTACTCTTTTTTTGCTGACTTGTGAGTATCTGGCCATGTAAATTTCCTCCCCAAGCACCAATCCACTTGAGGATGAGTGAATGGGTGTGGTTTCAAAGCAAAATCTTGTATTTGGCCTTCTTCTGATATCCAGAAATTTCTGGCTAATGTTGAACTCCATCAACTGTTGTGTACAATAAAAGCAAGCAACTATTTTCTAAAGAGTAAATTATGCTTCAATTATTTATATGTATATATGTATATTTAATATATATTCTATATATCAAAATATAAATAACTTTAACAATTATTAAGTAGATAATACACAACTTTAGATTAGCCTTTTTATGTCCTGATGGGTGGCAATTCCAGAGATAGGTGTATTTTCACAAAGGCTCAGTGAATATGCCTCTACCTCTGTTACCACTTAGTTTGGGGACTGTGTGCTTTAATTCCTTCATTTATTAAATAAACAAATAAACAAACACACAAATATTGTGCAAAGGGTCTCTGAGGTTTCATTCAGAGTTATGATCCTGTGATTCTATTTTGTGGTAAAAAAAATATATATATGTATATATATATATACACACACACACATATATACTGTAAGATGTTTGATTCTGAAAAGAGCTATGTACCTATTCTGCTTTCTGAAAGTTAGCAGAAATAACTGCTAACTAATAGCAGAAATAATAGTTTCAGAATAACTTTCTGAAAGTTATTCTTTTATTTATTCATTTAATCATTAATTCTAGAAGCATTTATTTGGGATTTACTGTTTCAGGTCCTGTGCCACGTCCTGAAGATGCAAGGATTATTTAGACACAGCCTCTGTCCTTGAGGAGCTCACTGTCTGTAAAGGACCTCATCCTTAATAGAATTTCCTCTCAAAGGTCTAATTGTAGAAAGTCAAAATTTCTATGCAAATAACTCAATACATACCCATAATACCAAGTCCTGGTGACAACTGGTATTGCATTTTGGAGAACTGGTTTATCTTTGTTTTTTTTTTTTTTTAAAATAAATTAGGCAGTATAATAGAAGGGAAGTGGGTTTTGTCCAGCCCACTCGAGTTTGGAATTTTGATTCTGGACATCTATGAAGTGATGATAGAACTATTTACTTCAAAAGTATTGCAGAGCTACACTGAGGTCTGAATAAAATAGTGTATACAAAAACCTGCTCAATGAATGGCAGCTGTTACTTTTAATATGGGAAATTAAAAAATACTTCTGCTTTGTTTAAACACTCTTCTCAAATAAGTAAACCAATAAAGTTTTTTTTTGGTTTGAACTCCCTGAAGACTTGTTTCTTACTATCATCTATGGCTGTAACTTCTACCCAAGAGTTTTGTGATCAAGATATCTGTGAGGATTCTATGGATATCAGATCAATATTAATCTGTACTAGGTTGAATCACATGAAATTGACAATATTTGACTTGACCAACAAAAATGGCAATATCATATGATTCACCCTAATACCACTAAAAGCAAATTTCAATTTTGTACTTTTTAATATGAATGGCATGTAAAATTTAAAAACTGTTTTTTTTCCAGAAGGGTGTTTCCTCACTAAAAAATACATTTGATGTTTAAATTTCTTAACATTTGCTGTTTAGATTAAGGAAGAAATGGTAAAGTAAATCTGCCTGGTTCTTTTTTTCAGAGTAGTTTTAAAAAGTTCAAATATGAGTTTAATGCTGTGAAAATTTTAGCCTCAGGAAATGGAGGAAAGGACATTAAAATCCATATTTGTTGTTGGCTATTAAGGAAAAGAACACATCTTTGACTAGTTTAAGAGAACAACATTAAAGTTGTCAACTAATGAGGTAAAACTTGTTCCGTGACATATTACTGTGCAAAAGATTAGAGGAAATTGGTACAAGAGAGAGAAAGAGACAGAGAGCCCCATTTTTTTCCCGTTGTGTATGTGGGAGAGACAGAGTATTGGGAGTGCGTAGGAGAAGTGTGAGAGGATATGTCGGACAAGTGTGTTTAAAGTGTTCAAAGGAAACTAAAATGCAGTCAGAAAAGTGTACGCTGGGATACAGGTTTCCCAAACTAGCTCTTCTACCTAGAAGAACTTGTATCAGCACCTTTTACTAGTAGCTTTTGAACTTCCATCTGTGTACTGGGCTGGCAACATTCTCTTCTTGGTAGCTATGTGTCATGCTGCTACTCTTGCCTTGAAAAGCCCAGTTCAAATCCTACTTCTGTGAAATTGTCCCCAGTTACAGGATGTTTTCTAGAAAAACCATTACTTCCTCTATCCTTAACACTAAAGCAAAGTATTTCTATTTCTTCCAACTCTTCGCTCTCAAGTATTTTGTAAATGGTTTGTGCTTTTGTTTAACACTGGGCTAAGAAACATATTAATATTTGTAGACCTAACATGACCTTAAGACCATTTAGTCCATACGTATTGAATGCCTATGTACCAGGGCCTGTGCCATGTACTGAGATCAATAAATGTAAGACTCAAGTTTGCCATTGAGGAGATCACAACCTCATGAAGTCACCTTTGAAATGTGCAAATTAATAATGCTATGAAGCACTCTACTATGTTTCTGAAATTCTTTTCTCATAAGGATTATTGGGAATCCTATAATATCACCATTTGAGATTCATTGCTTTGGTCTTAAGCTTGGTATGTATAATATGAAAATATTAATATAGGTAGTTGGGATACTGCTTTGCTTCTTTCTTGACATCTAACCTCCGTGTGAAATGCTTCATCTGATTTCTTTCATGGAAGGAGGACAGAAAGAGCATGAGGGCACTAGACACGCAGGTATAACGGCATGTGAGGAGGGAGAATTCATAGGCCAAAAGTGTGGGAAATGTGCTAGAGGTCAGCCTTCACCTGGCAGGAGCTGCACAGTGTCACTAGGTTGAGGAGACATGGTGATGACCAAAAGGCCAGTGCCTATTGCGCTTAGAGTCGAGGCTAGCTCACGGAGCTGTGACTGCTGGGACTGCTGGTGGCACTACCAAACTAGGCAGGACTGCTTGCTCTGTGTCAGGCACTATGATTGGTGCTGTATACTCCATGGCGTTTAAGCCCCATAAAAATCTTTTGAGGCAGGAGTCATTAGCTCCATTTTACAGATGAGAAGACTCATTCAGGGCGGCTAAGTACTTGCCCAAAGGTCTCACATCTAGTTGACAGTAAAGCAAGATTCAAATCTCTCACTGATTCTGAAACCAATTATTCCACCTTTTTTTTTCTCTTTGAGAAACAAAATAATCTAGTCAAACTTACAGGCCGAATGCCATTGCAAGGGAAATAATTGTGAATGAATATCCCTTTGAGAATCAGCGTTATGCCACATCACATGAAGACAACTTGAAAATGAGAATAAATTTTATTTCCAATATTTTCGAGAATAGAAATAGAGACTCTTGACAGGAACCTTTGAGAGGTCATAAAAAATTCCGTCCTTTGCAGGAAAACTTTCTCTAAATCCCTGCAGATGGCTCCTGCAACTACAATAGAGCGACATGAGGTCCTTCCACTCTGCACTCTTCACTGTGAAGAGCCACAGCAAGTGCTCAATTACATGAGAAAATGGAGACTGGGTGAGGCTGAGCGACTTGTTCAAGATCACTTAGGTGTTATGTGGCACAAACAGAATTTAAAATCAAAACTGTCAGATTCACAAACTCTTGCTTTTAGCTGATATCTCTTTTGGTTCTAGGGCAATACAAATAAGTATTGATAGCATGTTCTAGGGCAATACAAATAAGTCTGCATTCATTTCTACAGAAAGGCCTTGCAAATACTTTAACAACAACAAGAAAAGCAGCAGCAACAACAAAAATAATAGCTAACATTTATGAAACCCTTCCATTTGCCAAATGTTACACTAAACAACACATGTATTATTTTGATTCTTCCTTATAGCAGCTCTATAACGACACAGTAGACACGGTCATCATTTTATTGATGAAGAAACTAAGGCACAGAAAAGTTAAATAAATTACCCAAATTCACAGTTACAAGTGATGGAGTCAAGATTCAGCCCTACTCTTTTTTTCTTTATACATATTTTTATTTTTATGTTGTAGAGGAAGTAATAACTTTTTTATAGTATATAAATGAATATAACTATAAGCTAGCCAGAACAAAAGAATTAGCACTACTTAAAAGAATCGGAATTTCTATAACACAGTGAACACCTATATCACACATTCTTTTGGACCAATCGGAAACCGCATATACATACAAGGCAAGCACTGGCACATCAGAGGTACCAAAAACACCTTATTTGATGCGGTCACTTTGGAATTGTAAAAAATAAGTGTCATCCAGCTTCTGGATGCTAATAATAGAAGAGCTGGAGGCTAAATAAACACAGCAGTCACTCTACACCCTTTCCTGTTTCTAACTTTTAGGAATTCAGGTTTATTCAAAAGTTTAACACATACAATCCATGGCACATGGAATCCCTTAACTGCTATCCCCTCTTCAATAATTTCAGAATGGTAGCTTTAAACAGCTTTGAAGCTTGAGCTCCTTCTAAATTTCCCAAAGTATTTCTGTGCTCGTTTTCAAATGGGCCAAACTCCTCATGGGTCAGTTTTACCCTTATAAGGTTTGCAATACTATTCCCTCCCAGGATACAAGGAACACTGAAGAATACTTCTTCGTTTATTCCATAGAGGCCCTTAATTATAGCGGAAACTGGATGCACTTTCCTAATACTTTATGTTCAATCAGCTACAGATAGGCAATGGCCCCAAAAGTGTAACCTTTCATATTAGTAATCTCATAGGCACTGGCAATCACTGCTTTGTGGACATTTTCCCAATGCTCAGGATCTTTATTGGTTCCTATATCTTCAGATCCTTCAGAGGGACACCAGCAATGTTAACTCCACTCTACACAGGAACATTTCAGTCCCCTTGCTCTCCAAAAATCCACCCATGACAGCTTTCAGAATGGATACCAAGCCTTTGCCCAATTAAGAATTAGAAACAGGCAGCGTTTCAATTACAGCCACTTCCAATAACATGGTTTTGGGGGAATGCACTCACATTCTAGGCTGCATAAGTTAAGATATCTACTGGATTAGAATAAAAAAATCAGTTTGCAACAAGTACTCCATCAGGTAATACTGGAAATCATTAATTTAAAGATAGCCATATTTCATTGGACTAAATTAAAGCACATTTCTCCTTTTTCCTGGCATGCACCTGCTCTTATAATCACTAGGTTGGATTGCAGTGACAAGGTAAACTTTGCTGGAAACGATATTTGGCATTTTCATGAAAGGACTGCAATGTTTAAGATCCATCATCTCTCCTGTCCATTTGCCATCGTCAACATCTACAAAGGCAAGTTCATAACAAGCCTTTTAATAAGGTGGTGAATGCACAGGCCATGTCATCGATTTGGTTCCTATAATGAAAATCTTACTGTGATGAATGGCTTTCTTGCACTTGATAGTTACCATCATGGAAATGGGGTGAAGGGCCAGCTGCCTCTGTGGCTCTGTACAGAGCCATCCCAAGGCCAAGAAAAGTGCCCCCTGAAGTGCCCGCACTCAGGCTGGTCCTCAGGACTTCTGCAGTCCAGCTCGTGGCTGAGCACTCAAGAGGTGGATGAAAGAAGAGAATGGAGGAAAGAGGC
This sequence comes from Avahi laniger, assembly GCA_963575035.1. NCBI lineage: Eukaryota > Metazoa > Chordata > Mammalia > Primates > Indriidae > Avahi > Avahi laniger. Next base: position 22,136 of record CAUYSK010054441.1, read on the forward strand.
AGGCGAGCTGCAGGCTGAGCTTGCTGGGATGTGCAGAAAGAAGGCGTCTGAACATTTAATGCCCCCTCACCTTACCCTGGCCACGAAGCAAGGCCGTGCTCAGCTTGCGCTGGCCTCGCAAGAGGCTCCAGAAAGTGCTTCTGAAACCTGCTCAGACTAAGGCAGTAAAAGGGCTTCTGGTCTAGCCTTTTGTGAATCCTGGAGTTAAAATTTTACAAACAGTATCCTCTTTAATGTTTGACATGGATAAGGGGGCCAACCCAGATCCCTGAAATTATTAATCTTCTATTTTTAGCATGTATGCCAAGTCAGACCCACTCTGACTCCCGAGCCAGCAGGCTTAAGCATCACTGTGTCTAACTCCAACTTTATCTCTTTATCTTTACCTCTCTTCTTTAGGACATTCCAATTTCCCTTCCCCCTTCTAATGTATCATGTTCAGGATCCTTATTCCTAGTTTGTGGCTTCTTGATTCCTCTATAAAAATGCAGCAACTAGAGTGGAATATATAACCAAGTTAGGCTGTTCAGTCCAGAAGGATGTCTCCTTCCCATGCCCCGACTACATTTCTGTAAATAGATTCTAGGTAGACATTTTGGCAGGATCATCAGATGGCTACCTAAAATCACAAGATTTTCTTTTAAGGAGCTGCTGCCATATGTCTCCATTCTAAACTGGTACAATTAATTTTGGAACCTGTGCTCTCCCAGACTATCTGCCTTAACAGGGAATTGTGTATGCTTGGTAAATGTAGTTAATAAGTATTTATAGGGTTTGTGCCAGTATTTTGCTTTTTTAGAACTGCTTACTAGCTTACATGCCTCTGAACCTCAGTTTTTTCACTGGACTATGGGAAGAGAATATATTCCCTGCTAGTGTTGTGGGAATTTCATATGAGACAATGCATGCTATGTAAGGTGATGTTATTATCACAGATAATCTAGGTTTTAATTCCACACTAGAAAGGTAATTATAACTGCCAAACCTATAATCACAGAAACTACAGCCTACAGGTCCTATAACTATCCCAAACATAAGATTATCTATCCAGATTTTAAACAGAAGAAACATTGTACAATTCTTCCCCCTCATCCCCCGCCCCCCCCCGCAGAAAGGATGTACAGTTTGCTTTCATTGCCCTCTAGCGGTTGCAATACAGAACACCTAACTATATTTTTTACATTTTTGTTTTTGAAATGTGAGGCACAGTCTTATAAATATTCTTCAACTATTGTTAGGTTATACACATTCCTGTCAGTTGGCAACTCTTGAAAGAGTCAACCTAAAAGAACAGTACCTAATATGGTTTCTTACACAATTAGATGTACAATACCCACACATTATTGGCCATGCATTATTTTAGTAGGTCTTCACTTAGAATCTGATGACTTAACGTAATAATCTAGCTTTATTGCTTTATTCATTCATTATATATTTATATCTATCATGTATCAGATGAACAAAACAGACATTGTTCTGGCTTATAATTTGTGGGAAAAATGGAGTATTGAACATGTCTTTACAAATTAGCATGGTGCTTGTTGTGATGGGGAAAGTACTGGATGTATCAGTGCATTGAGAGGGTGTCTAACCTGGAGGCACTTCTGTGTGTGTTGGGAGGGTGGAGTAGAATTGCTGAGAGAAGCCATTTAGAGAGTCTAACAATCTAAGATCTGAAGGATGAATAGAATAGAAAGCTATTCAGGAGAAGGAGATGGGGAGGGAAGAGTGTTTTAAGGAGAGGACACAATGTTAGATATGGTTACATGATGGAGAAAAGAGGGAGTTTTAGAGTTGAGACTGGACAAGCTAAGAGAAACCTACACTGAGAAATTTAGACTTTATTCTGATGGCTAAATTATAACCAATGGATTCTGAAAAAACATGGATGTATGCACTCAATTTTAATTTTTTTTTTTTTTTTTTTGAGACAGAGTCTCACTCTGTTGCCCTGGCTAGAGTGAGTGTTGTGGCGTTAGCCTACTGGGCTCAAGCGATCCTCCTGCCTCAGCCTCCCGAGTAGCTAGGACTACAGGCATGTGCCACGGTACCTGGCTAATTGTTTCTATATATTTTTAGTTGTCCAGATAATTTCTTTCTATTTTTTTTAGTAGAGACGGGGGTCTTGCTCTTGCTCAGGCTGGTCTCTAATTCCTGAACTCAAACAATCCACCCGCCTCGGCCTCCCAGAATGCTAGGATTACAGGCGTGAGCCACCGCGCCTGGCCTCAATTTTAATTTTTACTTTTTAAACTTTTATTATTTAAAAGGACATCCTTACACATAACTAACATATGTTTAGTCATAACTAAGATAATGTTTAATCCTAAATTAATTGTTCAAAAGCCTTCAGTGCATCCTTCTTATCACCCAAAGTTCTCTCAAACACATACATTCCTGGAATATTGGAGCTGGAAAGGACCTTAAAGGTCATGAGTCTCCATCATTTCACTTTACAGAGAAGTGAGAGGCTCAGGAGTTGCTCATGTTGCACTGAGGAATTGAGTGGTTGCACCTGAAACCTTTTGCTTTCCCTACCCTAGTAGTTTAGTGCTTAAATTCCTCAGCCTGGGATTTGGAGGCCCAGGTCTCCTGTTTTTTGTGTCTTGTTGCTGTGGACTTTTCATAATCCTTGAGCATCTTCTGTTTTTCACCTCTGCATTGGAATTTATGCTCTTCCTTTGTGGCCTGAAGAAAAAATAGTTTATCTTACTTGGACTTGCTGTGAGGATCTGGGAGGCTCTGCCCATTACTAAGGAGAGCATGAATCGTCCTCACATCACCCAGTGAGGTTTTTGCCTTATCTATGGAACTTCCTTGCCTCTCTGTACTTCATCATGGTGTGATTCACTGCTCATTTCTTCTCCTAGACTAAGGAGAAGCATCCTGAGGACAAGACACATGGCTTAGTCATCACTACACTCTATACAGCAAGGCAACATGAGCAGGGAAAGCCCTTATCGCGTTTGTTGTAGTCAGGGATAGGTGGATAAATGAATGAGTAAATGAACAGATTAGAATATCTTATTTTCTAACAGGAAGTTTAAATAGATGTTAGTAAGGGAATGGAAGACATATTATCTTAGTAGCTTGTATCAGAATTTTTCTCAGAGAAAAATGATGAGCCATCTGAGGTCAGAGTCTCTTACAAGCAAGTAAAAATGAGAGTTGTGCTCTTTTTAATAAGAAATGAATATGAAGGTAATAAGAGATTAGGGAAGAAAGGTCAGGAAAAGGGAAACGAGAAAAATCTGGGCAGCATGAGAGAGTGCCCAAAGGACTTTAAATCAGAGATACCTGACACTCACTTTTCATTTTTTTAATATGTTTTCATCTTTCAAAGCTTCAGTCCTGTCTGCTACACACAAAGGAGATGCTAAGGAACACTTGATTATATTTACATTAGATACAGAAAGAGTTGTTTTTCTCTGATGTTCTTAATTCCAGGGACAAGTGACTCATGTCCACACTTGCCTGAGGATGATCACGACCACCCCCCTCATCAACAAAGGTAATTTGGCTTAGTATAGAGGCAGACCAAAGAAATTAAAAAAAAAAAAAAAAAGGAACTTTCACCTTCCTGAATTCTATCATAAATCTGGGAATAGAATAAAAATACATGGAAAAAATCCATAGTTTTAGTGCAGTTTATGTTGCACACAAAACCCGAGAGATATGGGCAGTAAATGTTTCTAGAATTTGTTTTACAGCATCATTGGTCCATCAGGAAACTTCCTCTCCAGGGTAGATTTTGAACATGGAGAAATAACAAGAAATTAAATTATAGGGAAGATTAACTATTGGCCCTTCACTGACCCCTCTTTCTCTTCTTCAAGAAGAAGAATCATAGATCATTCCAATGTTCAGGAAGAAACAACATTTTTTATTCTAAGCCTTCTCAAACAACCTTGGTTCTTAGAGCTCCTGGGGGATTACTAGTGCTTTGTTAACTTAAAAAAAATAGAACTGTCGCAATTAAAAAAAAAAAAAGCAACAAAGCCACAAATTTTACTTCCAGTTTTTAACTCACCTTTAATTCACTGAATTATATTTTTAAAATCTACTGTTTTAATGCTGTGATCAAATGCAATCAATAATACAAAAGCTCAGCAAACCTGCCACATCCCGCCAGGATATCTAGTTCTATGCAAAATCTTTTACTGCCATCTTGTGGATTTTTAGGAAATAACCCCAGTCCCTGTGCGCTACTTATTGTATCTTGTTGGAATACGAGGCTCTTTTGCCACAGTTTATGAAAATAACTGGGGAAAAATGGTATAAGAAAGGAGCAGCTAAATAGCCAGGTCTTCATTTAATGTTATCACTTTATATGCACTACTTAACTTCTCTGAGGCTTGCTTTTTGAAAAGTTGGTGTTATAATTGTGCATTCCCTGCCTATCTAAAGGTTGCTTTGAGGAAAAAAAAAAAAACCCAACAACAACAACACAAAAGCAAACATAAAAGTGCTCTGTAAATTAAAAGTACTGTTCAGACACAACGGACTATTATCCTTGTTATCATGGAACCCTATTAGATTGACGATACTTAAGCATTTGACATGTAATAAGATAACTACGGTCCAGGCTGAAAAGTCCAGATCTTGGTACCTGCCTGCAGAGTGATTTGTCTTCTCTTTCAGGGCTCCTAGGACAAAAGAGTAGGTGTTTCCAATGAAAAAAATTCCTACAGATGGTTTCTCCTGAAGCACAAAATAAAATGGGCCTGGGGACTGAGGAAGGGAGTGTTTTCTTTTTTACTGGTTCACTCTTGTGCAAGTGGGCGCTGACATTCCAAAAGCTCAGCAAATATGCCGTACAGAGAGAGCTTCTTCCAGTGAAAACATGCTACCCCTGGGATACTACCACTGATTCAGATTTAGTCATTCTCTTGTAAGTTTTTCAGCCTGGTTTTTTTTCTCTCCAAAACAACACTTAAGCTGGAAAACTGAGGCAATAGGTTGGCTCAAAGATGGCTCAGACAACATAAAAAAGAATCATCTGAGTATTTCAGGGTACAACTTAGAAGAGAATATCTAAAGATTTTTCCTTCCTCGTACGCTTTCTTCAAGTTCTTTTGTTTGCAAATTTATTCACCACTTACTAACACTTATTTGTGCCTAGCACGGGGTTAGGACCTGGGATGCAATGATGATCAAGACATAACTCTTGGGGGGTAAGGGCAACATACATAACCTAAACATCTGTACCCCCATAATATGCTGAAATAAAAAATAAATAAATAAATAAATAACTGTAACATCATTAAAAAAGGATGCAGTTAAGAAAAAGAAAAAAAAAAGACATAACTCTTATCCTTAGGGAACTTATAGCGTGTTGAGAAAGTGTTTCCAAAAATAAACAGACACCAAAAGGAGAGAATGGGATGTTACTGAAGAATTGTGGAGACACAGGGTTGGGGAGAAGAGAAGCTGGTCTGTCCCTGCATCTGAGTCCCACTCAAGGGCCCCTTCCAGGCCCTTTGTTATCTTCCTTCATGTTAAATAAGTTTCTCCCTCTTCTGAACCCTTGAAGCACTTGATTTCAATAACTAGTTCACCTGGTGATCATCTCAGATGCCTTTCCTGGTTTTCACCCAAACCAGTCTTTATCCTTACTTCTCTACCTGCAATTTGAGGTTAATAATTAAAACGTTATTTATCAGTGATAATCATGCTATGGCTTCAAACATAATTCTTATTTCTGCCTTCCTGATATACTTTTATAATTTAACTAAAAATATTTACTAACCATGTACTAAATATCATGAATTATGGTTTTAGCCATTCTCAGCACCTGACTATTTTGATTTGTAGTCAGTTTTTAGGCATTTTAGTTTCAGAGCATGAGCCTCATCTGATGGCAATTTCCATGGAAATACTGTAAGATAACATTTTCTGCAGGTGAACAATTTTATCACCTGTAGCTCTTGTATTATCTGCCTAGTCTTCTTCTCTTGTTCAAGAGTTTATGTATTTCCTTTGTATGCTATCCAAGTTCCTTATGGTTGTCTTTTCTTTTCTTTTTTTTTTTTTTTTTTTTTGACACAAGGTCTTGTTCTTTTTCCCCAGGCTAGAGTGCAGTGGTGTCATCATAGCTCACAGCAACCTCAAACTCCTGGGCTCAAGTGATCCTCTTGCCTCAGCCTCTCAAGTAGCTGTGACTACAGGCATACAACACGGCACCTGGATACTTTTTCTATTTTTAGTAGACGGGGTCTTGCTCTTGCTCAGGCTGGTCTTAAACACCTGAGCTCCTCCTGCCTCAGCCTCCCAGAGTGCTAGGATTACAGGATTACAGGCATGAGTCACCACGCCAAGCCTCCTCACAGTTCTTAATACTGGTTTATTTCAGGATTTGTCTTTATCCTCCCCTCTACTCTGATCTCCCAATATACTGGCGGCCTGGAAGGGCAAAGACTTTTTATTAAATCCTTTATTGTTAAAGCTTGGCATGTCGTGATCATAATCTGGGTCTCAGATGGATCCTACGTCCATTCTGCACTTACCTCCCTTCTCCTTTCCATCACCCTGCATGAGTCCGGTGGGTCTCCCTGGCCTACATACTGGCTGAGGAGTTCACACCCCACGACTCATGATTTCTGCTAATTCAGGACCTGCAGTTGCTCAGGAGCTGAACAGAAGTTAAGAAGCAAAGCAAAGGCCAAAGCTTCTCTTAGGAACTTGGGGTGGTAGAAAGAGAGAAGCAGCTCACATATGAGCAGGTTGCTGTCACAGGGCACTCACTGATTCTCCTTTCATGTAGGCGTCAGTCGTTGACAACAGTCATTACATGTGGTAGGGTGAATAGTGTTAGGAGTGGTGATGATGATGATGAAAATAAGGAGATATTTGGAATTAAGGAACATATTATTTATTTTATTTCATTGCTTTTTTAAATTTCAAAATATTATGGGAGCACAAATGTTTTTGGTTGCATGGATCATTTTTGTAATGCTTCAGTCACGGCTATAAGTGTGCCCATGACCCAAATAGTGTTCATTGTACGAGTTAGGTAGGTTTTCCTCCATCCTTTCCTCCCCTCTCTCCCCCTGCTTGATTTCTGCTGAGTTTTACTTTTCTCTGTGCACATGTGTGATCATCAGTTAGTTCCAATTTAATGAGTACATGTGGTATTTGTTTTTCCATTCCTGAGATACTTCATTAAGATAATGGTCTCCAGTTCTATCCAAATTGTTGCAAAAGGCATTAAGTCATCCTTTTTTATGGTCGAGTAGTACTCCATACTATACATATACCACATTTTCTTAATTCACTCATGAATCGATGGGCACTTGAGTTGATTCCATATCTTTACAATTGTGAATTGTGCTGCAATGAACATTCGAGTGTATGTGTCTTTTTGACAGAAAGACTTCTTTTACTTTGGGTAGATACCCAGTAGTGGGATTGCTGGATCAAACAGTAGGTCTACTTTTAGTTCTTTGAGGAATCTCCATACTATTTTCCATAGAGATTGTACTAATTTGCAGTCCCATCAAGAATGTATAAGCATTCCTTTCTTTCTGCATCCATGTCAGCTTCTATTATTATTTTTTTTTTTTTGGACTTCTTAATAAAAGCCATTCTAGCAGGGGTCAGATGATATCTCATTGTGCTTTTAATTTGCATTTCCCTGATGATTAGTGACATTGAGCATTTTTTCATATGTTTATTCGCCATTTGCCTATCTTCTTTTGAAAACTTCTGTTCATGTCTTTTGTTCACTTTTTAATGGGATCTTTTTTTTTTTCTTGCTGATTTGTTTGAGTTCTTTGTAGATTCTGGCTATTAGCCCTTTATTGGGTGTATAACTTGCAAATATTTTCTCCCATTCTGGAGGTTGTCAATTTGCTCTGTTGATTGTTTCCTTAGCTGTGCAGAAGCTATTTAATTTAATAAAGTCCCATTTATTTATTTTTGTTGTTGCTGTAATTGCTATTGAGGTCTTAGTCATAATTTCTTTGCCTAGGCAGATACCTAGAAGAGTTTTTCCTACGTTTTCTTCTAGAATTCTTATCGTTTCATGCTTTACATTTAAGTCTTCTATCCATCTTGAATTAACTTTTGTGAGTGGTGAGAGAGATGGACTCTGTTTCATTCTTCTGCATCTGGCTATCCAATTTTCCCAGCACCATTTATTGAATGAGGCTTCTTTTTCCTTTTTCCTTTTTATTGAATGGGGTTGTCTGCTTTGTCAAAGATCAGTTGGCTGTAGGTAGATCGTTTTATATCCAGGTTATATGTTCTGTTCTGCTGGTCTATGTCTCTATTTTTGTGCCAATACTATGCTGTCTTGGTTACTACAGCCTTGTGGTATAGTTTGAAGTCTGGTAATGTGATGCCTCCCAATTTGTTCCTTTTGCTTAGATTGGTTTGGCTATTTGGGATCTTTTATGGTTCCAGACGAAGCATAGAATTATTTTTTCTAGATCTGTGAAACATGATGTTGGTATTTTGATGGGGATTGCACTGAATTTGTAAATCACTTTGGGTAGTATGGACATTTTAACAATTTTGATTCTGCATTGTTGATTCCTTGAGCATATGTTTTTCCATTTGTTGTGTCATCTGTGGTTTTTTTCCTCAGCGTTTAATAGTTATCTTTGTAGAGATCTTTCACTTCCTTGGTTAAGATATTCCTAGGTATTTTATTTTCTTTATAGCTCTTGTGAATATACCATTTGCAATTTGACTCTGAGCTTGACGGTTACTGGTATACAGAAATGCTATTGATTTACGTACATTGACTTTATAACCTGAGACTTTGCTGAATTTATTTATCAATTCTAGGAGTCTCTTGGCAGAATCTTTGGGGTTTTCTAGATATAAGGTCATATCATCAGCAAAAATCGATAGTTTGACCTCCTTTTCCCTGATTTGAATACTCTTTATTTCTTTCTCTTACTTAATCTGGCTAGGACTTCCAAGACTATTTTGAATAGAAGTGGTGACAATCTTGTTCCAGTTCTTAGGGGAAATGCTTTCAACTTTTCTCCATTCAGTATGATGTTGGCTGTGGGTTTGTCATATTTGGCTTTTAGAATTTTGAGATATATTCCTTTTATGCCTAGTTTGTTGAGGGTTTTTATCATGAAAGGGTGCTGGATTTTGTTAAATGTTTTTTCTGTATCTATTGAGATGATCATATGGTCTTTGTTTTTGATTCTGTTTATGTGGTGAATCACATTTATTGATTTACATATGTCAAACCATCTTGCATCCCTGGGATGAAGTCTACTTGGTCATGGTGGATTATTTATTTATTTTTCACATGTGGTTGAATTCAGTTTGCTAGTATTTGATTGAGGGTTTTTACATCGATATTCATAGGGTTATTGGTCTATAGTTTTCTTTTTTTGTTTTGTCTTGTCCTGGCTTTGATATCAAGGTGATATTGGCTTTGTAGAATTAGTTGGGGAGAATCTCCTCTTTTTTTTTTTTTTGAGACAAGAGTCTCACTCTGTTGCCCTGGCTAGAATGAGTGCCATGGTGTCAGCCTAGCTCACAGCAACCTCAAACTCCTGGGATCAAACAATCCTACTGCCTCAGCCTCCCAAGTAGCTGGGACTACAGGCATGATCCACCATGCCCGGCTAAATTTTTCTATATATATTTTTAGTTGTCCAGATAATTTATTTCTATTTTTTAGTAGAGATGGGGTCTCACTCTTGCTCAGGCTAGTCTCGAATTCCTGAGCTCAATCTGCCCGCCTTGGCCTCCCAGAGTGCTAGGATTACAGGCGTGAGCCACCGCGCCCGGCGAATCTCCTCCTTCTTGATGAGATGGAATAATTTCTGCAGTATGGGTACCAGTTCTTTTTTGTAGATCTGGTAGAATTTGGCTGTGAATCCATCTGGTCCAGAATTTTTTATTGGAAGATTTTTTTAAATTATTGCTTTGATCTCACTGCTCCTTATTGGTCTACTCAGGAGTTCTATTTTTACCTGATTGGGTCTTGGGAGGTTGTGTGTTTCCAGGAATTTTTCCACTTCCTCTATGTTTTCTAGTTTATGTGTATAGAGATTTTCATAGTATTTACAAATGATATTTTGTATTTCTGTGGTATCACTTGTAACATCTTCTTTTTCATTTCTGATTGAGCTTATTCAGGTCATTACTCTTCTTTTCCTGGTTAATCTAGAAAGTGGCCTATGAATTTTGTTTATCTTTTCAAAGAACCAACTTTTTGTTTCATTGATCCTTTGTATTTTTTGTTTTTTTTCCATTTCTTTTAGTTTTGCTCTGACCTGAGTTATTTCTTTTCTTCTGCTGGCTTAGGCTTTGGTTTACTCTTCCTTTTCTAGTTCCTAGAGATATGTCATTAGATTAATTTGTGATCTTTCTGTCTTTTTGATGTAGACATTGAAGGCTATGAATTTTTTCCCTTAGGATTGCTTTTGTTGAATAGCATAGATTTGGATAGATTGTGTTCCCTTTGTCATTTTATTCAAGAAATATGATTTCCATCTTAATTTCATTATTGACCAATAATCATTTAGTAGTAGGTTGACTTTGTGTAGAATTGAGAGTTTCTCTTGGAATTGATTTCTAGTTTTTTTTCATTGTGGTTTCAGAAGATACATGATATGATTTCTATTTATTTATTTATTTTTTAATTTTTTAGACATGTTTTATGGCCTAAGATATGATCAATCTCAGACATGTTTCATGTGTTGATGAAAAGAGTGTACATTCAGTAGTTTTTGGTTAAAATGTTCTATAAATATCTGTTAGTCCCATTGTTCTAGAGTCCTGTTTAAGTCTAGTGTTTCTTTATTTTCCGTTTTGATGATCTGTCCAGCTCTGTCAGTGGGGTATTGAAGTCCCTGACAATTACGATGTTGCTGTTTATCTCTTTGCTTAGATAAAGTAAGGTTTGCTTTATGAATCTGGACATTCCTGTGTTAGGTGCATTAACATTTAGGATTGTTATGTCTTCTTGTTTAATTGTTCCCTTTACCATTATACAATGACTATCTTTGTCTTTCTTTACCATTGTTGATTTAAAGTCAATTTTATCTGATATGAGAATGGCTATACCTGATTTCTTTTGGTTTCCCTTTTCATGGAATGTTGTTTTCCATCTCACCAATTTATTGGTTGGATGTGTTTCCAGGAGACAGTAGATACTTGGGTTGCATTTGTTCATCATTTCAGCCAGGCTTTGTCTCTTGAGTGAGGCATGCAGATCATTCACATTGATTAATAGAATTGAAATGTGGGATGCTGTTCTGTTCATCCTGCTGGATAGTACCTTATTGCTTTGTTTTACCTCTTATGCTATTATTTTATATGAGCTCTGAACTTTAGCTTTTGAGTGGTTTAACACTGATTGATGTCTATTGTGCTAATCCATGTAAAATGCAGTTCTGAGTATTTCCTGCAGGGCAGGTCTGGTCTTGACAAATTCCCTGTGTTTGTTTTCTGGAAAGATCTTTATTTCTCCATCATATGTGAAACTTAATTTTGCAGGATACAAATTCTAGGCTGGTAGTTCTGTTTCAGAAGATGGGGCCCCAATCCCTTCTGGCTTGTGAGGTCTTTGTTGAGAAGTCTGCAGTTAGCTTGATGGCTTTTCCTTTGTAAGTTACTCGATGTTTTTGCCTCACGGCTCACAGGAGTTCCTTCTTTGTGTTGACTTTGGCCAGTCTGATGTCATTGCCTCTTTGCAATGAATCTCCCAGGTGTTTGTTGAGCTTCCTGTACCTGGATGTCTAAATTTCTAGTGAGACCAGGGAAATTTTCCTCAATTATTCACTCATATTAGTTTTCCAGCCCTTGTTCATTTTCTTCTTCATCCTCAGGAATGTCTATGAGTCTATGTTTCGCTGTTTTACACAATCCCATATCACTTGTAGGCTTTGTTCATTCCTCTTAATTCTTTCTTCTTTATTTTTATATTATTGATTTTAAATAATAAAATATCAGTATGAGAAGAGTAAAACAAACTGGATCTTCCTTTTTACCATATGTGCTGTGCCATGCATTATAACCATGTTCATGTCCTATCTGTCTACTAGGCTGTCAGTCCATGAAGATGGATCAATGTCAATGTTTACTTCTCTATTCCCTATAGAATCCAGCATAGTATTGGACAGTCATGCTTTCATTATTGAACACCTACACGGTATCAGACACTTTTAAAAGCTCTGGGAACACAGCAATAAACAAAACACATCGATAGGAGATATTTAATAAATCAAAGAATTAACAAATAAGAATTACAGTCATATGTATAAAGTGTTTTCTACCTCTTTCACTTAATATACATATATTTATGTGAACTGATAAACAAACTCCTAGTTTCCCCCTCTCTGCTGGATCATTTCCATCAACATATAAAGACTGTTAGAAAAATAAACAAACTCTACCCTCTACTTATCATCCAATTCCATTCCCTCTATAGTAAAACTCAAAAGAGATATCTGTATTCACTGTCATTAAAAGAGAGAATTTGGATGAAAGGGCAGCAGGAACTTTGGAAAGATTTTAAGCAGAAGAGTTACACGGTCAAAGTTGATACAATCTATGAAATTGGTGTGAAAGATGAAAAAAATACTGACTTTGAAGTTGGGCAGACCTGGAGTCCAGTTCTTTTACTAACTGTGCAGTCTTAACCAAATTATTTAACCTTTTTGAGTCTCAGAATTTTGACCTGCACAATAATAATCAAACTATGTGAATATTTTACCAGGTAGGAAGCACAAAATATCTCTCTCTTACCACTTGAACTCAGGGGTTCAAGGCCAGCCTGAGCAAGAGTGAGGCCCTGTTTCTACCAAAAATAGAAAAAAATTAGCTGGGTGTGGTGGCGCATGCCTCCCAGCTACTCAGGAGGCTGAGACAAGAGAACCGTCGAGCCCAGGAGTTTCAGGTTGTTGTAAGCTGGGCTGATGCCACGGCACTCTAGCTTGTGTGACAAAGTGAGACTCTGTCTCAAAAAAAAAAAAAAAATACAAAAAAAGTCAGATGCTGTGGCTCATGCCTGTAATCCTAGCACTCTGGGAGGCTGACGCAGGAGGATCATTTGAGCTTAGGAGTTTAAGACCAACCTGAGCAAAAGCAAGACCTCATTTCTACAAAAAAAAAAAAAAAAAAAAAAAGAGAGAAAGAAAAAATGTGTCTTTCTTATCCTGTCATCAACTCCTCCCCTTTCATTCTCTGAGGCCTAGGCCCCTCCCACTGGAGGCTATTCTCCAGAAATAATGCTATTGTTTAAGAAGCACTTATGATTTTTAAGATCCTAAATCTAAAAAATTCCTTATATGAAGCATAGCCTGCCAAATGATCTCTAAAAGCCATTTATCATTTTGCTACTCAGTATCCAGCTATTCCTCTTATTTTGGAACAATCCAAGATAAAAGGATGTGCAGCCTTTCCCCTCACTAGAGAAGCCGGAGGGTGGCAGTTATTTCCTCTTCTCACTCTTCAGCAACTAGAGCAGGGCAGGTCAATCATATATTCCAGCTGGCAATTTAGCCTTCCTGCAGTAAGGTGGAAGGTACATGGAGAGATAGAAATTTTTCACAGCAGTGTGGCCTGGCCATACGTGGCCAATGGTGACAGTCTCAGGAGCAGCATCCTTAATAGACTGTCCTTCCACAGGATTTTCTCCCTGGTCTCTTAGCCTGATTCTCTGTGAGCTGTTTGTTATTTCTCCAATAAATTCTTTTTTCATCTAAGTTACTCAGAGACAATGCCTGTTGTCTGGAATCAAGAACTCCAGCAGGTAAATTCACTATCCAGATTCCCAACAGGCACATTCCTAGAGCAGTGAGCATTATAGGTAAGAGAGCTGGTTGTGACAGAAGGAGGCCTATGCCTGGAGTCTAACTGGCTTTGACCTAGAAAATTGCTAAACTGCTCAGTTTCTTCTTGCATAAAATGGCAAAGTGATCCGTTTTCTACCTATCCTGAAGGGATTCTATGAGGACCAAATGAAATAATGTTCATAGTAAGGGACTTTGTACACATAATGATCATGCAAATGTAAGGGTTATTAGGGATTAGCTAATAAAATAGGTTATTCAGAGGCAAAAACAAATTGGAACTAAAAATCAGTCCACTTTCAGTTGATGATCACTCCTTCCTTAAAACTTGAGATCTGGGGTGGAGCAAAGATGGTGGACGAGAAAAGCCGCCAGTCAGAGTGTCTCTGCAAAAAAGATGAATTTTAGAAGAAAGAGAAAAAAATAACCTGGCAGAGAAACATAGATCGGGTGAAGGTCGGAAGGAAGGGTGCCTGAGGTTACAGGAGACACCACTGGAAGACGTTGCAGAGGAGAACTGGAAGGAGAAAGGTCCCGAGAGGCTTGGAGACCAGCGACAAGGGTAGGTGGAGCGGTTAACTTCCGCCTCCCTCGCATCTCGGACTGCTGGTGGCTCCTGAGCGGCTGGAGAGACCTGCCGACACCAGCCCAGAGACGCCTGCCGCCAGTGAGCAGTGGCCTCTTGCGGACTCAGCGCCAGGCTCCCAGCCCCCTCGGGGCACCTCCCCGGGCGCAGACCCGAGCCTAGCGGCAGACGCCATAGTGTTCCATTCTCTCCTTCCCCCTCCCTACCC
>CAUYSK010054446.1:0-20358 GCA_963575035.1 Avahi laniger
ATATTTCATGTATTTTGTCTAAGATACTATCATTTATAGTATGCATTTTATATTCCAGTAAAAAAGAAACAAATGCCAATTATGATGTAATGTTTATTTACCTAGAATTTTATTTTATACTTATCAAAAGACTTCTCCTAAATTCATTTATATAGAGATTTTTTTTTTTTAGATAAGGTCTCATTCTGTCATTCAGGCTGGAATACAGTGGCATGATCATAGCTCACTGTCTCCTTAAACTCCTGGGGTCAAGGGATCCTCCCACCTCAGCCTCCCACCTAGTTGGGACTATAGGCACGTACCACCACACTTGGCTATTTTTTTAAGCTTTTTGTAGAGATGGGGGTCTCACTATGTTGCGTAGGTTGGTCTTGAACTCCTGGCCTCAAGGGATCCTCCACTTCAGCTTCCCAAAGTGCTGGGATTACAGGTATGAGCCACCACACTTGGCCTATACACAGATTTTTTCATGTATCATGCTGCTGTTTTCATGACTTTCTTTGTACACAGTAACTTGGCCTTTTAATGCCAAGTCACGGTGAAATAATTTTGAAAGCAATTAATTTATGTAGTACCTTCGAGGCATACAAGTAAACTGATGTGAAAGCAATATGAACCACTATGAACAAAGTCACACATGTATAGGTAATGACATCTGCCAAGAGGCACAGTGAATATAAGGGCATCTCAATTTCAGCAATGCTAAAATGAGAAAAAAAATACCTTAAAATTGATAAATATTTTAATATAATAATATATTTTAATATAATAATTTTAATATATTTTAATATAATAATATTTTCTTTGGGGTTGAGATTGTGACTTGTTTTTCATAATAGTTTTCTGTACTTTTCATTTTACTCTAATCAGTATGTTTTTTAATAATTAGAAAAACTTTTTTTGCTTTTATTTGGTTCCTTTAAGTCTCTTCTCTCCTTAGGTGGTATATGTTGGCTCTTCCTCTAGTCTAGTCATAATCTAGTAGATCTGTGTTCAAAATAGCTACAACTAGGATGTTGTCAACTGCAAAGTTTTCTATCATGATGAAGTTTGTGGATTTGTCTGCTTGGAGGAAAGGGAACAGGGTGGAAGGAGTATAGCTAAGAAGGAGGAAAGCACGAGAAAACAACAGTAAGACTTAGGAGTACTTTACAATTTAGCCTTGGACCAGTCTTTTTTTATCTTTAATTATGGCTGGGCTGAGCCCAACTGTCTGCAGACACATTTTATAGCCTGCAAATCACAACCTAGAGAGAACACCATAGACCAATGAGTAACCCAAGAGGCAGCTTTTTTATTATTCTGAGACCCATTTATTTTATGATTTTGTCTTCCTCCAGAGAATAGAGTAGTATGTGTACTGTGTGGGAGGGAGGTGGGGAGGGAGGGTAGGCACTCTAGCTGGGTAGTGAAGTGTGGGAAGTAGATGAATGTATTTTCATCCATTGAGGATTCTGATTAAATTTGTTCCAATTCCTTGATATTTCCTTTCTAAACCACAGTTCCCTTACTCATCCATGCCCATCTAGCCAGGCCCAGCTTCCGCCAACACTGTTCCTTCCCAAGGAAGGTAGTTTTGCCTGAAATCAGAAGGTAGGAGGAAAGATGAAGCCAGCTGCCATTTTATGTGTGGAGTTACACCCAGGGACTGAGAAACAGAATCCTTCCTCAATCCAGAAGGCCTATCTGACTAGGAATCTTCTTTGGGCATTTCTGTCTCCCAATCTCTTCCCACTTCTGTATATGTTCCAGAACTTTCCCTTTTGAAGTCCCATTTCATACTTTTAGCCAAAACAATTATCACCAAACCTTCCCCCAAAAAGACACACAGAAAAATTCTTCACTATTATCAGGGTATTATCATGTGTTCAAAAATAACTCATATGAGTGAACTGAGTATTTCTAAGTCCAGGAATTAAACAGTTAAAAAAAATTACTGAAGGAAACATAATTAAAACCCAGACTTTGAAAACAGGAGCCAGTTTTAAAAGGCTCCATGCAAATACTTGAACTAGACAGTTATGGTCAGTGTGTTGTCCTTAAAAAGCCCTGACTCAATAGCAAGCAAAACATTTCTTCCCACTCCAGTCACACGGTTCTGAGTTAAGAAAGGGCCACTTGGACCTGAAGCCTAACACTTAGCAACTTACATAAAGAGGTACTTCGCTGCAGCTCAACTCCATGGCTTCCGCATCTGCAATGAAAATAATAAACAAGAGCAGTCACTGCAGGAGTCCCCAAGTGCCACGCCAGCAGAGCTCTGCATCCCACCCTGACGTATCAGCATTATGGAGATAGAGGTCAAGGAGTAACCGCTAATTAGACAGGAAAACTTCAGAGACAAAATTATAAAATAAAGACATGAGATTCTATCTACATAAAATACCCTCCCCCAGAAAAGCAGTGTGATGGACCTTCAAAAAATTAAACATAGAATTACCATATAATTCAGCAATTCTACTTCCAGGTTTATACCCAAAAGAATTAAAACCAGGTACTCGAATAGATATCTGTACACCCAAGTTCATTGCAGTATTAGTCACAATAGCCAAAAGGTGGAAACAACCAAACGTTCATCGACAGATGAACAGATAATCAAAATGTGGTATATACATGAAACGGAATATTATTCAGCCTTGAAAAGGAATGAAATGGCACATGCTACATCACAGATGAGCCTTAAAAACACTATGCTAAGTGAAATACGCCAGTCACGAAAGGACATAAAGCTGTATGATTCTACTTATATGAGATACCTAGAAAGTCACGTTCATAGAAGGGAAAGTAGAACAGAGGTTACCAGAAGCTGGGGATTGAAGGGAATGTGGAGTTAGTATTTAATGGGTGCAGAGTTTCAGTTTGAGAGATAAAAAAAGATAAAAAACAGTCTGAAGGTGGTGATGGTTGCAAAACAATATGAATGTATTTGATACCACTGAGTTGTACACTCAGAAAATAGTAAACCCTATATATATAATCACAATAAAAAAACATAGAAAGTTAATTATAGTATATGTAGTATCTATATGAGGCAAAATAAAAATTTGAATTTGAAAAAAAATCCCCTCCACCCTTATTCTTTCACATTAGTTCACACACACGGAAAACCTATTACCCCTGACATTATCCCACTTACCACTCCCAGAATAGGAATAATTCAGAGCTCCAAGAAGGTCAACATAAGCATGTTGAAAATTTCACCTTAATTGCTTGGCTTACAGGCTATTCAAAAGCCAGAATCCAATTTTGGCCAGATGAGGCAGAAGACCACAGTGACAAGATAGTTCTGTGGCCTCTCCCGCACAGAGGGCCAGAGATTGCAGCCACATGATCACGGCGGGGGGACGCAGTCCACTGTCAAGCTAATCAAACTCTCTGCCAGTTGCACACACCTGGATCTGCCTCTGGGTGTGCCTGCCCCTTTAAAAATAGCACTCAGAACTATCCGTCGACAGTTGGATGGATAAATAAACAATATTCCACTGTACAAATATGTATATATACTAGAATATTATTCAGCCTTAAAAAAGAATAAAATTCTGACACATGCTGCAACATGGATAAGCCTCGACAACATCATGCTAAGTGAAATAAGCCAGACAGAAAGGACAAATGCTGTATGACTCCAGTTACATGAGGAACCTAGAGCAGTCAAACTCACAGAAGCACAAAGCAGAACAGTGGCTGCCGGGGTGGGAAGAGGGGAGGTGGGCACTTACTCTTTGCTGGATACAGAGTTTCAGTTCTGCAAGATGAAAGTGTCCTGGAGATGGATGGTGGTGACGGTTTCACAACGTGAATGGACTTAACATTACTGATCTATACACTTAAAAATGGTTAAGAGAGTAAATTTTATGTATATTTTTCCACAATTAAAAATGAAAAATAGCCAGGCACAGTGGCTCACAGCTGTAATTCTAGCACTTTGGGAGGCCAAGGCAGGAGGATTGCTTGAGGTAAGGAGTTTGAGACCAGCAAGAGTGAGATCCTGTCTCTACAAAAAAGTTGTAAAAGTTAGCCGGGTATGGTGGTGCACACCTGTAGTCCCAGCTACTTGGAAGCTGAGGCAGGAGGATCGTTTGAGCCCCGTAGCTGGAGGTTGCAGTGAGCTATGATGACGCCACTGCACTCTAACCCAGATAACAGAGTGAGACCCTGTTTCAATTAAAAAAAAAAAAAAAAAAGACCCAGCATCACTCATTGTACACCAACAATGAGCCAGGCATTATACATAGATGACCAGAAAGTGGTCCAGCCCTCAAAGAGCTCCCAGGTGAACAAATGAAAGCTACAGATGGGAGGAAGACAGTGAAGAGCAACTGCTTGAGAATTCTGAGTGGGACACACAAGGAGACTCACTGGCCCCCTCACTTTTAGCCCCTCCCCCTGCACACCTGAGGCTGAGGACCTACTCCTCAGGCCCAGCCAGGCTCTGGTTCCCAGGCCACAGCCCCACTGCAGTACTTTGGGGACATCTCTTAAGAAGACAGGCATACAGCAAGCTGAATTGTGACATTTAGTACAGTAATCCCCAAGGATGTACTTGGCAAGAAAGAGAATATGAAAAGTTCTATTTTTAAGTTTTTATAAAAGGATTTAAATTAAGTTTTACTGATACTTCATGCACATACTGGTAGTAGCACCTTCGTAGGTCACAAGTTACGCTCCTTGAGTCATCTTGGGTGATGACCAAGGGTCCAACAAGCTGGAGTTTTGACAATCGGGCCCTTCTCAGCCCTGGTTTTCAAAATATTATGTCCTGTGGCAGCTTATGTGGGCCCACTTACATAAGCTCATAGATTATCATCATCAATATTTAATGAAACTAACTTTACAATCTGGACCAATAGCTTAAAGAGTCTGGGAAAGAAACTTCAGATTAAAGATGACACTAACAACAAGAATATGACAGAACCAAGACTCCCATTCCTCATATGAATTGTTCACAAGTCACACTATGAAATGAAAATAATGACCAACTCAAGAACACCAAGGTGATATTCTCAAAGTTCTAAATTATCAAGAAGACATTTAAAATATGAATTTCTATCTACTAGCATAGGCCATGACCTCAGGATATTAGCAGTTTGTCATCTGTGTTCATAGTCATGCCATACACAATTCCAGTCTCTTACAAAATTTCCTTAACTTGATAAAATTAGAAGACTCTTTCAAGATTTCCACTAAATAGCAAGAGAAATGTATTACTATAGTAAATGCAGTGGTTAAAAAAAATAGCTGAAATAATAGAGAGATATAAAGCAACAAACTAAAATGCATTCTGTTACGAGTAAAAACTGTTGAAAACTACTGAATATTTTAAGAAACAAGTCTATTGGAATGAATTAAATTGTGCAGGAAGTTTGCTGTACCCCTCAATAAAAGTCCAGATGTTTTTCACAACTCAGCTTGCAGTGTTTGCTAGATTTTGTCTGACAATAAAATACACAAAACTACCATTTTTGGTGAGAATATGGAGATACATTCCAAAGAATAAATTACTTCTTTAATTAAAAAAACAATGTCCTGTAGGTGAACTGTTCAAGTACAATCACTGAAAAGGTATTTGCTCTAATAAGTTTAAAAAGCACCACACAAGAGATTCATTCACTTTGCCATTCATGGGCAAGTTACTGCAACAAAGAACTTGAAAACAAAAGCACACAGAGTTCTACAGCACATTAATCAATCAACCTGGTTAATTTTATAGAAATAAGAACTTCAATATGGTCAAATCATTATAATTTCTGTAAAGAGATAGGAAGTAAATATGAAAATCTTTGCCATATTGAAGCATGTTGGTTATATTGTAGCAAAGTACTTTAAAAAATTGTCAAACTGAAACATATACTATATAATTTTCTCTTATAAAAGTGTTATAAATTTGCTGGGGTTTCTGAGATGAAAAGCAGTTGTTTATAGATTTTTTAAGTAATAAATATGTATTTTTTTCAAATAATTAGCCTGTTCCTTCAAGAAAGGGGTGATATTTTAATAAGTGAAAAAGAAAATCCATTTTGAAAGAAACAGGTTATTAACAGATAATACATGCCATAGCAAGAACATTTTGAAAGAGTATTTGTACATTTTCATTGTTCTGCAATTTTATAGTAAAATTTAAAGTTTGCCACCTATGGAAAGCCCTCACATCTGTATTCTATAAATTTTTGGAAAAAGAGCTAACTTATTTTTTAAATCTTTCAAAGGGAGTATATCATGAGTTTTATATTTTTTAAAATGCAACAACTTCTGATTAGTTTGCAGAAGGACTAATAGACATCAGGGAAGATGAAGATTTATTTACTATAATAGCTACAACTAAGCAAGAAATCTTTGCATAAGGGGTGTGTAGGACTGAAACAAAAGCCTCTCGTTTGTAAGTGCAGCCAGCAATGTACTTCTTCTATTAGAATCTATGTGTCATAGTGAGATCTCTTTTTCAGCTACGATGCTTTAAAACCAATTTCAAGGTAAATAGTAATTAGAGCCAGACATTCAAACTGAAGTGTTACAAAGTATTAAACCAGGGCTTTCAAAAATAATGGCATATACGCATCATATTACTTTCACCGATGTTATATATTGATGATTTTGCTGAGAAAGGATTTTTAATAGAAAATTTTTACTATGTTTAATCTTTATAGCCTTTAAAATTTTTGTGTGTCTTAGAATAAACATTGTTACAGTAGTATGATTTATAAATAAATACATTAAATAAGATACATGCTAACTTTTTTTTTTAACTTAATAAGGGCACAAGACAACATCATGAAGATCGGCTGCTAAAAAGTAAGCCTTTTCCCTCCTTGTCAGGCTGTACGTACTTATCCAGGAGTTTTCCTTCGGGCTTAGTAGAATTAGGCACAACCTGTTGAGTGTGGTGAGCTCACAGGGGCCTGTGTAGTTCTGTATTTACACTGAGAAGGCCCACGTGAGCTGGACCACTGTGCAAAATCCAACATCACGCAGCTTCACGGAGGAGCCAGTTCCTCCGCACTTTTCACTTTTCACTCAATGTGAGGCCAACTGCATCAAAGGCCTGCCTCAGATTTGGATTATACCATGATCTCAGTGAAAAGGTGAAACATCAAGGGCTAGAAAACATGTATTTATGTTTCACCTTGTATTTAATAACTCATATTTCATTATTCCTTCCTACTCTACCTTTTGCCATTTTTCAGTACAGAAATTTAAAAACCATTTTGAGTGGTAATTATTTTGTTTTTCAGAGAAACCACTTTTCATTACTTGATAAAAATAAACTAAAACTGAAGTCCCCAGGGTTTCAACTTCAGTCCCAAATTTATCTAAAACTCCTATCAGAATTTCCTAGATGAATTGTAGAGAAAAGAATTGGGGGTGAATATACCCTTGATAAAACCATCAAACTTCAAACTGACATATATTTTAAAATTTTATATTCTCATTTGGATTTTCTCAAAACTATCAATGATTTCTCTTGCACAGTAAAGGGTAGTAAGTTCTGTGCTCACTTGCTGAGCCACGTGGCTAAACCATGTCATGCCTCCTTTTACATTAAGTTTAATAATAAAACAAGTTTGTATTTGCTAGGCAAGTTCCAACTCATTAAGTTCTTCATGTGGTGTAGGTTTTCATTATATAAATGCCATGCTCTATACTTCCTTTTATTTCCTGAAGCTTGAGTTCTCCGTGTGCAATTTCTAAATTTTTCGCATTCGAGTACTTTTAAAAAAAAATTGTACTACATTTTCCAAAAATGTTTCTTGGGAAAGACAAGCCAAAGTATTTCCAAAGTCTTACTGGCAGACACCAGGGAATGATTTGGGGCCTTAGAACACAGCCACAATGCTATTAAAAGAACATCAAGATACAAAAGATATATTTTAGACTTATGGTGAATACATATCATCCTAATATCTTTGATTGCTAGTTAACTCTACAGAAAAGTATTAGACCATTTAAACAGGCTAAAAAAGTTTTTTTAATTAAAGAGGAAAGTAAATATACCATTCAACTTACATAGAAAAAAATCAGTTGACTTTATGAAATTCTGGATCTCTGTTTCTGCATCTAAATAAAATATTCTAAGACAGAATGAACATAAAACTTATGACCTGAATTTTGTCTTTGAACATGTTTATATGCCTTTTACAAAACCAATTAACAAGTAACAGTCAGGCACCATGCTATATATTCTACAAACATGATCCTCACAGCAGCCTTGAGAGGAATATATAGGAAGTCCTTGTTACCTGAATATTTCTTTCCAAGTCCCTGCCATTACAAGGTTACACCGAGAAGCAAAAGCTATCCAAACATAAAAATATTCAAAAAAAGTGAACTGACCACTTGTAAAATTAAGCCCAAACCAGCAATTGCATCCCTATTCATTCTCTGCCTTCCCCCTCTACTCTATTTGACACTAGCATCTACGCTAAAGCTTTATAGAGAAACAGGTTTGTTTTTTTCTTAACCACTAGACAACAAGTGACTTTTTTTGTAGATAGTTTGTTTGCTTTGATCTTGGTGTGGTTACCAAATGTTGTAAATAAAATACAAATCAATTTAAAATAAAATTAGAAATCTTCTTAAAAGTACAAAAATGTTCACGTAGTTAAGAAAAGTATCATTGGAGAAATACTGAAATTATATATGATGCTGCTGGTCAATGAGTATATGGCAGAGACCTATTCACAAAGTGAAAAAGAGAAAAATCATGACAAGACAGTGGCTTCAAAGATAATATTTCAATATTAAAGGAATAAGAGCACCTCCCCCCCATGAGAAAATGGAAGAAGATCTTGGGTATTTCTAATAAAATGACCCTCATAATGTTCTGAAAATCGAATGTGACAGCATAGATGTTATGTGTGCAATGAATTTTGTCAGAAAAATTCGTGTTCCCCCCAATTAATCATACACATACACAGACATGATTTACTTTTTGTTCATTCTTAGAATTAGCACTGAAATGAACATTATAATTTGCATAAGATTACATAGTGAGGGCAGAGCTGGTATTGAAACACATTCTGCTCCAGAGCCTGTATTCCTAACTGTGATCTTATGCTCTCTTTTACCAAGGAAACAAAATATAAACTTTATAAATATATTTATTTTCATACTTTTAGTTTCATTTTCAAAAAATGGAACCCCAGGCAAATCTTTTTTCTACCACTGTTTCCTATGAAATTTTGGTCCCCATTTCAAGGAGGTTCACTTTAAGGAATGCTCCCTGAGACCTGATGGGTAGAAAAAACAGTTTCTCCTACTATACTCTCACAACACTTCTGACACCAGAGATGTGAGGTTCCCCCCACCCCACGCGAACCAGGCAATCAGTTCTGCTGGGGACACAAACTGGATGTGCTCCAACCCAGTTCGATTCCCACACTATCTCCACAGGTTGAGGGTTCAGTCCCACAAAACTGTCCCCACTTCTGATGCCAATTGAAATTCCCCGGTTGTTTTACCTGCGCCCTGACCAACTGGCTATAAGGCGGAGTTCCCATGTCCTCCTAGTTGGGTTCAATTAATTTGCTCGTGTGGCTCATAGTACTCAGGGAAACACACTTACTGGTTTATTACAGGATATTACAAAGGGCACAGATGAAGAGATGCACAGAATGAGGTACGTGGGAAGGGGTGTGGAGTTGCCATGCCCTCATGGAGTGTGCCAACCTGCAGGAACTTCCTATTTGGAAGCTCAGCAACCCAGTCCTTTTGGGTTTTTAATGGCAGCCTCACTGCATAGGCATGGTTGATTACATCACTGGCTATCGGTCACCGATTCAACTTTCAGTCCTTCTCCCCTCCCTGGAGGTCAGGGATGGGGCTGAAAGTCCTAAATCCTCTAATCTTGCCTTGGTGTTTTCTTTGACCAGCCCCCATCCTGAAGCCATCTAGGGACCCCCAGCTACCAGTCACCTCATTAGCTTGCCAAGAGACATCACTTGAGAGATTCCAAGGATTTTTAGGAATTATATGCCAGGAAACCAGAAGAAGGCCAAATACTGTATATATTTCACAATATCACACCCACTATCCTCAGGTAAGAGGACCTCACATGCTCCTGTGCCCACTTTACATGTGAGAAAAGAAAAGCTCAGCAAAGTTGTGCCACTTCAGTGAGGTTGAGCAGCCTGAAGTGGCTGAGCAGGATGTAAATGCAGCCTGTCTGACCCCTGCCCCATGTTCTCTGTAGCCTCAGCACAAAGTCCTTTTGTAACATACATATGGTCTGAAAGACAGTGACTTGCTACGCTAAAAGGCAGCAAAGGCCTCGTGGTTAGGAGCACAGGTTTGGGAACCTGCTACATTGAATATCGGCTGTGCCGTGTTCTAACTGCATGACTTTCAGTCCATTGTTTCACCTCCCTGGGCCAGTTTCTCATCTGTCAAGTAGAACGAGTCATAGTACCTACCTCATAAGATTGTTGTGAGGATTAAGAGATTTGACAGAGTAAAAAGAGAGAACATTTAATGCCTATCAGAAGCGCTCATGAAATGCTAGCTGCAACTATGATGATGATGATGATGATTATGTGTTAAACATATACAAAGAGTTTTGTAAGGCATTTGAATTTTCATTTCAAATAAAATCACCCAGAATCACTCAGTATTAGACTGATCAAGATGATTTGGCAGTAATTGGGTTCTGAAGTGGGCCTACCCTGCTCAGCCTCAACCAGACAGCCCACAGGAATCTACAGGGATCAGGAATTCTGAAGCACATTGTACCAAATAAATATAAGACTGTAAAGCTCCATAGAATTTTATTTGATTTTATAGAGCTGAATGGTGTCCCTATAGTTTGAAAATTCAAAGGGCAGAGTAGCAACTATTAAGGCAATTCTATTGCCACCTTGGTTTGAAACCTTCTGCATTTAGAAGGAAATGTTCATTCATAGCTCCTCAGACTAACCTAGGAATGCAGAATTATAATTGTGTTTTATAACTATTATAGTAACTGGAGAAGAAGGAAAGAGCAGTAAACAACTGGGAGGTAAGGCCAAGCCTAAGTAAAATCTTTCAATGCCAGCACGATGGAAATGGGTAAGCAGAGAGCATTCTAGAAATAAACCTATTATTGAATACACAGTGGTGTCTGCAGATCTGTTTCAGACTAGAGTTGTGCAGGTCTAAGCAGCTTTAAGTGAAAGAGTTAAATTATTTGGTAAACTCAGTAGGGAGATGTCTGAAGATCAGAAAGAAAACACTATGATAACTATTCAATAGGATCTCATTAATTCAAACTAATGGGGGTGGTGGGGGTGTGGAGGAAAGAGGAGAGCCAGTCAATCTGAAATGGTGTAGCCTAAATTAGAGGATGTTTATAAAGTACAAAAAGGAGCATGAGCTAGCTGCTAACAGAATGTTCCACCAAGCCAGTCACACTCACTTATATTTCACAGGATATATTTGCACACAGACTGATTAAGCACTTAGAAAGATTTTTCTAAATCTATTGAACATCCCCTTTACAATCTCCCGTATGCTATTCATCTGTTAGTGCATTGTTCATTGTCAAAGCAAAGCTCAATCATCACTCAAGCATCTTGGGCAAGATACAACCTACCAAGGCATCAGTTTCCTCATTAGCAACAGATCTCCAAAGTTCCTCTTTCACGTCCAAAAGCCAATTTATTGTCACTTACTATGTGCAAAGCACCATTCAGGCTGTCTTGGGAGGGATATTAAAATACATAGTATGCTGCCCCTCTCATTGATGAGCTCACAGTCTGATTGGAATAACATCTACATCCATGAGAAGCTAGAGGATACAAGGAGGAAGACCACTGGACTGGCAGAACATGACAGTATAAGGCAAGCGCGAGGGCATAAAAGAGTTCTCCAAGTGGAATGAGGAGTCAGTGTGAACACGGACATGGACACATGTTATTTTTCAGGAAACACAAGGAAGTTTGATAAGTTGAAGCAACAGGTTTGTGAGCCAGAGGGAGCAAATGCCATTGGTCTCCTACATTTGTAAATAATCCATCCTTAAAACACACATACTGTATCTGGGATGAAAGTGTGCAGACTTACAGAGGCAGAGGGTCCTCTGTCAGAGACCTAACAATAACACTCCTAATATCACATTTCCCTTCAGCCAGAATGTCCAACAACATCTATTCCAGCTTTTCCTACACGTGCTTTACTTTTCTTTTCCCCTCATAATGAAATACATGACCAAGTTCGGTGAAAGCCCAACTGATGCTGACGATTCTCTGCTTAGGCACAGCTAATGATGGAATCGGACTTATCTGACTCATGCTTACTTGTCAGCATCTCATTTCTATTTTCTTACTTTCCACTGGTTTTTACAAAGTTAGAGCAAGAAAAATAATATACCACACAGACAAGAGAGTCATGCAGCTAAAACTGAAATAACTGTATGAATGCCCAGAAGTTCACTCATTTGCTGATGCCTAAAAGTCTGAGTTCAGTATAAAAAAGATTGGTTTTTTGTGGTGTAGCTGTTGAATCTACAAAAGCTTAAAGAAGCAATCTGGCAATGTCTCCCAGAAAAGTCAAGGAATGTATTACTGAGAAAAGAGCACTTGAGCGAAGCCCTAGGCAAAGCCTACCTAAGAAGCTTGCTCTCACTTTGTAGGCTAAGAGGTTTCCCACTTTTTACCTTGATAAGGGAAGGGTAACTCTCGCTGGAGTCTTACGTGGGACTGCTGGAGTTCATGAAACATGGTCCATCAATTGACTTTATACAGTCCGTGAACTCCACAAAATTAGATGTAAAATATCGTGTGCATGTACATTTTTTTGACAAGAGTTTACAGTTTTCATCAGATTCTCAAGGGCCCATTCATTAGACCTAAAAAAAACCTAATAAGAACTATTTTTTAAATTATGCTAGACATCAAATTTTTTTGCTCAGCAAAAGTCCATGTGAGAAGGATTAAAAGACATGCTACAGATTGGAAGAAAATATTTGCAAACCACATATCCAACAAAGGACTAGTATCTAAAATATATAAAGAACTCTCCAACAATCCACTTAGAAAATGGACAAAAGACATGAACAAACATTTCACTACAGAGGATATATGGATGGCAAATAAACACATGAAAAGATGTTCAACATCATTGGCCATTAGGGAAACACTAATTAAAATCACAATGAGCTATTAGTACATACCATTCAAAATGGCTAAAATAAAAAAATAGCAGAATCAGCAAATGCTTAAGAAGATATGGAAAACCGGATTACCCAGACATTGCTGGTGGGAATACAAAATGATATAGCCACTCTGGAAAGCAGTGTGGTAGTTCTTAAAAACTAAACATGCAATGCCACCAGAAGTTGCAATAAAGGTCATTTTCCCCCTGAAGAAATAAAAATTTATGTTCACACAAAAACCTGTACCCGATTGTTCATAGCAGTCTTATTCATAATAGCCAAAAACTAGAATCAGCCCAAATGTCCATCAAAAGATTAATGGTTAAGCTCTGCTACATACAGACCACAGCAACGTACACTACTTATCAATAAAAAGAAGCAAACTATTGATACACATAAGAACATGGATGAAATTTCAGGAAATTATACTGTGTGATAAAAGCCAATCCCAACAGGTTACAGACTGTATAATTCCATTTATATAACATTTTTGAAATGAAAAATTATAGGAATGGAGGACAGATTAGTGGCTGCCAGGTGTTAGAAACTGCACTGGGGAGAGAAAAGTGGTTGTGATTACAAAAGGGCAACACGAGGGATCTTTGTGGTTTTGGAACTATTCAGTATCTTGGCTGTGGTAGCAGGTACGTGAACCTACACAGATGACAAAATGGTATAGAAATTCAAAAACACATGTACAGGAATATAATTAAAACTTGAGAAACCTGAATAAAATGGATAAAATGTATCAGTGTCTATACTGGTTGTGATATTAAGGCTATAGTTTTGTGAAATGTTACCACTGGGGAACTGGGCAGAGTATACAAAGTATCTGTGTATTGTTTATAAAACATCTCTGTATATCCACTACATGTGGATATACAATTACGTTAATAAACATTTCAGTTTTAAAATTTATGCATCTTAATTAGTTTTCTCTCCTTTGTGGTAGCTACCATAGGTGGTTTTTCTTTCTTTCTTTTTTTCCTTTTATATTTTCCAATGATGTTGGCATTACTTAAAACATTTTTAGAATTTCTTTCACAGCTTGTGACATGTTGTTTTGATTAGTTTGTATGGCAGGAAGACTTTATCTTTTAAGAATGAATTTGAATCTTTAAAATATCAAAAGAAATTCAGACCCACCCTAGGAAATAAAGTGAGTGAACAAGGTAGGAAATACAATTTATGGGAAAAAAACAAAGTAACTGCTAAATCATAAGACTGGTTTTCTTCTGTGGCTTAATTTAAGGTTTTGAGATCCAAGAGAAAAATCACATTCTTCTGGTCGAAAACCCCCTTCTAGAGGCAGCGACAAGCCACTGAAGGGTTTAAAGTGGGGCAATGACTTACCTAAAGTTGTATTTTCATGACACTGACCCAAAGACTGCTAGATTAGGGAAGAAAGTGGAGGCGGAGAGGGCAGTTGCGGGGAACACAGGCACATAGAAAATCCTCTTGCTGCTTCAAAGAGTTTCTAGCCAGAGAGGGGTCCTCAGAAATTAACAAATTTAACCACTAAGGGGAGACAGCCACCACCTCCCCCGTGCCTTTATCTGTATTTCAGGCAGCAAGTGTGGCTGCATGAGACAACCCTCCCTCCCGCCCATCCCCACCCAGGCTCCATATAGTCCTTGTGGGAACAGAAAAGTACTTACCCTTCCCCATAACAATTAAGAAATTCTTAAACTAGGATAGCTAATTATTGTATCTAACACTAGACTATAAAATTAATGGACAAAAGTGTAAAACCTGAAAAAAAAAATCCTAGTATAATGCTTTAACATTTAGAAATGTGACCTTCAAGCAAAGATGAAAAGAACTGAGATTTAGTCTTCGAAATATCACTGGCTCTAAATGTCTAGCTCAGCACCTTCACTCAGGACAGCCTATATGCTTTGTACTAGGTATTATAATAAGCAAAACAGGTCTATATCTCTCCCTTCAAGTAACTTTCAACCTAGTTAGAAAGAAAGGATATACAGAAGTGAAATATGTGTGGTTCAATAAGAACAAAGAGGCAGAAACACACATCAGTCAGCAAATGAGGTACCAGGCATGGCTTCCCAAGCAGATGAGGCCGAAGCCGAGTTTTAAAGAATATAGCAGTTTTTAACTAGGGGATGTTCCTACCCAGAAAGGCTTTGGAAATGAGGGTGCGCAGTTTTTGTGGTTAGCCTAATGACTGATTTGGTGGGGGGCAGGGGGTGGGGGAGGAAGAGGAGGAAGGGAGCCACTACTGGCATCCAACACCCAGAAACCATGGATGCCAAGTATCCCATAATACCAGATCAGTACTGCATGGAGAACTGTCCCACCCCAAATGCCAACAGCAATCCCTGCTGAGAATCGTTGAGGTAGATTTTAACCAAATCACGGAACGGGAGGACATTTCAGGCTTAAGTATTAATAGGCGCAACTACACGGAAGCATAAAGGAAGGACCTGTTCTTGAGGCTACAAACATCCAAGGCTACGAAGAAGGGTGTGTATGGGTGGTTGCTATGTTTTGAGTGTGTCCCCCAAAAAGCATATGCCAGAAACTTAATCCCCAATGCAATAGTGTTGACAAGTGAAACTTTTAGGCGGTGATTAGGTCATGAGATCTCTGCATCACAAATGGATTAATGTCATTATTGTAGGGGGGTGTGTGTGTTATAAAGGCAAGTTCATCCACCTCTTGTTCTCTGGTGCTCTCTTGCCCTTCTAGTTTCCACCGTAGGACAACATGACACAAAGGCCCTCACCAGATGCAGCACCTCAATCTTGGATTTCTCAGCCTCCAGAACCATGAGCTAAATAAATTCCTTTTCTTTATAAATTACCCAACCTCTGGTATTCTGTTATAGCAGAACAAAACAGACTAAGAAAATTGGTACTGAGAAGTGGGGCTCTTGCTATAGTAAATATCTGAAAATGAAGCAGATTTGAAACTGGGTAATGGATGGAGGCTGGAAGAATTTGGAAGAGCAGACTAGAAAAAGCCTCAATTGTCATGAATGGAGCATTAAAGGCAATTCTGGTGAGGACTCAGAGAACACAAGAGCTACAGGGTGAGCCTAAATCTTCCTAGGGATGCCTCAAGTGGTTGTGATCAGAATGTTGGCAGAAATACAGATGGTAAAGGCTATTCCGATGAGGTCTTGGACAGAAATGAGGAGCAAGGTATTGGAAAGTAAAGATCATCCTTGTTATAAAGTTGCAAAGAATTTGGCAAAATTATGTTCATGTCCTGGGGCTTTGTGGAAGGTAGCATTTAAGAGCAATGAACTAGGATATCAGGCAGAAGAAATATCTAAACAGCAAAGTGTTCAAGATGTTGTATGGCTTCCTTTAGCTGCTTACAGTAAAATGAGAGAAGAGAGAAATTATTTAAAGATGAAATTTACAATTAAAAGCGATGCACAACAGAAAGGTTTGGAAAACTCTCAGCCTGGCCATGTAAGGAATAAAAAAGCCTGTTGAGAGTGAATACTAAGGGTGTGGCCAATCCACTGTTTGCTCAAGAGATTAATATGCACAGAAGGAAGTCAGGTTGTATTAATCAAGACAATAGGAGAATGACCCAGAAGGCAATTTGGAGATTACTGGTGCCACCCCCTCCCATCACAGGCCCACAGGCCCAAGGCCTGGAGGAAGGAAATATGTCAAAAGACAGGCCTGGGCACACTTGAAACCTCAGGGCCTGCTGCCCAGGGCCATCCTCAATCACTGCTTGGTTATCCCAGATGTGGCTCAAGGGGGCTCACCTGTGGGACTTCAAAGGTGTAAGCAGCAATCCTTGGTGGCATCCACATGGTATTAATTCTGTAGGAACACAGAATGCAAGAGTTGTGGGGCCATGGCAGCTTCCACCTAGATTTTAAAGGGCATCACAGACAGTCACAGAGACTGTCACAGGAGGGGAGCCACCACAGAGTGTCCCCACTGCAGTAATGCCTAGTGGAGCCATGGGAGTTGGGCAGTCCCCAAGACCCCAGAACTGTAAGGCAACCAGAGTGCAACTCCAGCCTGGGAAAGCTGCAGGCGTGAGACTCCAACCTTTGAGAGCTGCTGGGTGGGCTGAACAGAGCAAAGCCACAGGGATGGAGCTGCTCGAGGCCTTAGAGGCCAACCCGCCATCCTAATGCAGCCACCAAGTGGGGCATGGAGCCGAAGATTATTCTCCAGCTTCAGGACTTAATATTATTTTCCCTGTTGACTTTTGGACTTGTTCAGAAGCAGTTACCCCTCTTTTCTTGCCTACATCTCCCTTTTAGAATGGGAATATCTATCCTATGCCTGTCCCACCGTTATAATTTGGAAGTATATAACTTTTGTTTTGATTTCACAGGCTCACGGCTGGAGGGAATTAGCCACAGGATGAATGTACCTTGAGTCTCACCCATATCTAATTTAGATGAGACTCTGGACTTTGAATTTTTGAGTTGATGCTAAAATAAGTTAAGACCTTTGAGGCTATCAGGATAGAATGAATGTATTTTGCATTGGGAAAGGACAGGAATTTGGGAGACCAGAGGCAGAATGCTATGGTTTGAATGTGTCCTCCACAAAGCATGTGTTGGAAACTTAATCCCCAATGCAAAAGTGTTGAGAGATGAAACCGTTGAGAGGGCTCTGCCCTCATGAATAGATTAATGGCATTATCGTGGGAGTGCATTCATTATCACAAGAGTGGGTTTGTTATAAAAGCAAGTTCGGCCCCCTCTTGCTCTCTCACGTGCTCTTGTTCTTTCACTTTGACCTTCCACCATGGGATGGTGCTGCACAAGGGCCCTCACCAGATGCAGCCCCTCAATCTTGGACTTCCTAGCCTCCAGAACTGTGAGCCACATAAATTTCTTGTCTTTATAAATTACCCAGGCTGTGGTATTCTGTTACAGCAGCACAAAATAGACCAAAACAGTAGCAACAGGACAGAACGTTTGAAACTTTCCTGCACCTCAATGATATGTCAAACTAAATAATGTGAACTTCAAGCCAATGAGTGGGGGAGGGATGTGAGGCAAATTGTGTTTTAAAGGGATCACAGTGACGGCAGATGAAGGATGGATTGAAAGGGGAGAGAGACCAAAGTTAGGGAAACCAGGTAAGAGACCACAGCTATCCTTCTACTGTGTTTCGCATTATTGCTTTTCCCTTTACTGAGCTTAACAGATAATGCATTTTTTTTTACAAACTGAAGGTCTGTGGCAATCCTGCGTCAAGCAAGTCTATCAGTCCCATTTTCCCAACAGCAGGTGTTCACTTCATGTTTGTGTCATATTTTCAAAATTCTCACAGTATTCCAAACTTTTTCATTATTATTATATGTGTTATGATAATCTATAACCAGTGACCTTTGACGTTACTATTGTAATTGTTTTGGGGCACCACAAATTGCACCCACAGAAGATGGCAACCATAATCAATAAATGTTGTGTGTGTTCTGACTGTTCTACCTACTGGCTGTTCCCGTCTCTCCTTGGGCCTCCCTGTTCCCTGAGACACAATAATATTGAGATTAGGCCAATTAACAACCCTACAATGGCCTCTAAGTGTTTAAATGAAAAGAGTCCACATCTCTCACTTTAAATCAAAAGCTAGAAATGATTAGGCTTAGTGAGGAAGGTACATTGAAAGCTGAGACTGGTCAAAAGCTAGGCCTCTTGCCAAGTTAGCCAAGTTGGGAATGCAAAGGAAAAGTTCTTGAAGGAAATTAAAAGTGCTACTCAAGTGAAAACACAAATGATAAGAAAGTGAAACACCCTTATTGCTGATATGGAGAAAGTTTTAGTGGTCTGGATGGAAGATCAAACCAGCTACAACATTCTCTTAAGCCAAAGCCTAATTCACAGTAAACCTCTAACTCTTCTTCAATTCTAGGAAGGCTGAGACAGGTGAGGAAACTGCAGAAGAAGAGTCTGAAGCTAGCTGAGGTTGGTTCATGAGATTTAAGGAAGAAAGCCATCTCCATAACATAAAAGTGCAAGGTGAAGCACCAATGCCGATGGAGAAGCTGCAGTAAGCTATCCAGAAGATCTAGCTAAGATCATTGATGAAGGAGATTACACTAAAACAACAGATTTTCAATGTAGACAAAATAGGCTTATATTGGAACATGACATGTAGGACTTCCATAGAGAGAGAGGAGAAGTCAATGCCTGGCTTCAAAACTTCGAAGGACAGACTGATTTTCTTGTTAGGGGCTAATGCAGCTGGTAACTTTAAGTTGAAGTTCATTTACTATTCCAAAAATCCCGAGGCCCTTAAGAGTTATGCTAAATCTACTCTGCCTGTGCTCTACAAATGAAATGACAAAGCCTGGATGACAGCACATGTGTTATAGCATGGTTTACTGAATATTTTAATCCCAGTATTGAGACCTACTGCTCAGAAAAAAAAAATTCCTTTCAAAATATTGCTGCACCTGGTCACCCAAGAGCCCTGATGGAGACATTCAAGGAGATTAATGCTGTTTTCATGTCTGCTAACACAACATCCATTCTTCAGCATATGAATCAAAAAGTAATTTCAACATTCAAATCTCATTATTTATTTAAGAAATACATTTCAAAAAGCTATAGCTGCCATAGTGATTCCTCTGATGGATCTGGGTAAAGTAAATTGAAGACATTCTGGAAATAATTCACTATTCTAGATGCCATAGAAAATATCCATGATTCATGAGAGGAGTTCAAACTATCAACATTAACAGGAATTTGGAAAAAGGTGATCGCAACTATTGTGGATGACTTTGAGGGGTTCACGACTACAGTGGAGGAAGCAATTACAGATGTGGTGGAAACAGCAAGAGAACTAGAAGTGGAGCCTGAAGATGTGACTGAATTGCTACCATCTCATGATAAAATTTGAACAGATGAGAAGTTGCTTCTTATAGATGAGCAAAGAAAGTGGTTTGTTGAGATGAAATCCGCCCCTAGTTGAAGATGCTGTAAACATTGTTGAAATGACAAAAAAAGATTTAGAACATTTGATAAACTTAGTTGATAAAGCATTGGCAAGGTTTGAGGGGACTGACTCCAATTTTGAAAGAAGTTCTATTGTGGGTAAAATGCTGTCAAACAGGACTGCGTACTACATAAAAATCTTTCATGGAAGGAAGAGTCAACTGATGCAGAAAACGTCGTTGTCGTCTTATTTTAAGAAGTTGCCACAGCCACCCAACCTTCAGCAACCACCAACCTGATCAGTCAGCGGCCAACAACTTCAAGACAAGACCCTTCACCAGCAAAAAGA
>CAUYSK010054450.1:0-13245 GCA_963575035.1 Avahi laniger
TCAATTTGATGTTTTGAGACTGTCACTGGCAAACCATATATTAACAGTTGCAAGTAGTCAGGAAAAGTTACATTTTTGACTTATCCTTAGGCATTATAAATTCCTGAGTGTTACGCAAAGCATTGCTAGAATGATTTGCACAACAGGGGGTTTAGTTTTTAATAAAAGTGACTCTTATTTTTAATTATAGCAATTAAGATTTTCTTATTGGCAGGCAGACTATGCTTTGCAGTCACGAGCTTTGCGTCTGCCATTCCACTGGGCTTAGAATATAGCCTACTCTTTCGGTTATGGTTTTTTCCAAGTCTCAAGATTATTGAACATAGATAAGTAATATACAGAAGGTACAATGCTTGAAAATATGTTGGAGGAATTGTTTTTGTCTAGATAGGCTCTGATTCTCATCATATCTTAGGAAAAGGAGCAATGCATAAGGAATGAATATGTATCTTTGTGGGAACCTTGGTTGAAAATATTTTGTCACTGCAACATATTGTGAATGAATATTACACTTCAGCTTGGGTACATACTTGAACAATATGTGTTAAACAAATGACATGTTCATTTTCTCACTCTCTATATGTGATCTTCTTAAAGAAGAAAATCCATACAAGAATTAAAACTGCCAAAATGCTAAGCCTTGTGACAGTTCTATTTCTGTGGTAGACCTAATTAAACCTGAAATTTTCCAGTATTTTCACTGACATCATTTATGTTGTAATTAACACTTTTTACTGGTAGAGACGGTTGTTTTAGGATGAAGTTTTTCATTTCGTTATGGTTATAACTACAAAACTGAAATAATAAAACCGTAATTATGAAAATTTCCTAGCCACAAGTTTGCACGTGAGACTGCTCTACATATGAGCAACAACAAAAGGAAATTAAATGCAGACGGGTATAAGATTGCAGAATCATAGAGCACTGCCTAGTGTTTCTATCTTTCTGGTATATTTTAACAATATTTGCAACTTGGCAAGCTATTTAGAAGATGACATTATTATAAACCTATAAAAATGTATATTTTGAGCATATGGAGCAGCAAGCTGAACCAGTGTGGATGACAAGGAGTCAGAAAACTATATATAAATATTATGACGACACCTGAAAGTCTGCACAATTTATATAAAGTAGCATAACAGTTGTTAACACATGAATCTGCAGTCTGACTGATATATATGTACACATACACACACACATACAAATATATCTTCTTGAATATAAAGTGTTAGGCTAGATAATATTATAATTATCTAATGGATAATTAATCAAACACATTTCTTATATTACTACAATATTTGCAATATGTTTGTTTTTAATTTTCATATTTTACCCAAATTCATTTCTATAACGAATATTATAGAGAAATAGAGTTCCAATTATACTTTCCTTTTAAGTGGAACAAGGTTGGAATAAATGGAAAAAATTGACATTCTACCTTATTGGTCATCATAAAAAATGAAGAGGAAAAAAAAGACATAGCTTTTATAGAATGATTTGATCAATTGTATTGATGGGCTGAGATAAAATTGCTGAGGACCATACCTCGAGTTGGCATAGCTCACTGAAAGCAAATTTGCTGTGAATGATGATAATTTGTACGGAAAGAAATTAGTGCCAATTTGATTAGGAATTGCCCTTCTGTTCAGATTTCAGTGGCTAATATATCCTGTCATGGTTACAACTTTATCTAGGATATAGGAGTAAAACATAAATGGTTCAGAGAGGAAAAAGAATAATTACAAGGACATGCTACTCCTTTGATTTGTAATTTTTTTAGGGCCAAGGGAAAGAGTACAAAAGAGATGATATAAGGGTATTTTACATTTCATGAAAAACTATATATTTTCTCCACCTGCAGGGCATTATGATAATTTATCTTAAGCTTGAATGAGGCATGAAAGGAAACTGTTTCCAGTTCCTGTTTCCTCCTCATTTTACCAGTGAGAATAATCTTCATTTTTTTTTGAAAAAACTTTTATACAGAACATATAATAATTTGTACAGTGCTTTCATAACTTTAATTTTTCTTGATTTTCACAACAACAAACACAAAGTTAATAAGAACATTAAGATTCAGAGGATCCAGGTGCTCATGAGAAGTACACTTTACTATGCTAAACTAGTAGGTGTGTCCCTGGGGGAAATAAATTGTCTCTCCAGCTCTCATCAGTTATCCCTCCATCAGTAAGTCTACACAAATCTTTTACACCTTTGGAGAGATTCTACAAACAGATCTTATTCACTATTTTCTCACCCACAATATGTTGATAATAACAAGGAAAGTATCAGCTCTCCCTTATTATTAGATGGCAAAGTTCACATCCCTCCTCCCTTGAGTTTTCAAATATATGATAATTTGTGCATATTCAAATGAAACCTATTAAATTTTATTGAAACCTTGATGAAAATCAACTGAGAAATTAACCAATCATCAAAAGTAGCTTTAAAAATATACAAGTTTGGAGACTAGATGATGGAGAGAAAAAATGAAAGACTGTCCTTACCTGAGCATTTTTAAGGCTCAATTTCTCCATTTATGTCTCTTTTCAAACATCACTCTTTTGGAGAGGC
Organism: Avahi laniger; assembly: GCA_963575035.1. NCBI lineage: Eukaryota > Metazoa > Chordata > Mammalia > Primates > Indriidae > Avahi > Avahi laniger. Next base: position 2,575 of record CAUYSK010054450.1, read on the forward strand.
CTTCATTCCCTAAAGAAACTAGAGCCACCCACCCACATCCTTCCCATACACACACCATATATTCTTCCCTCTTTTATTTGTCTTTAGAACAATTATCACTACCTACATTTTGCTAGTACAATCATGCACTGCTTAATGACACAGGTCAACAAGGGACTGCATACAGTGGTCCCACAAGATTATAATGAAGCTGAAAAATCCCTATCACCTACTGACATCATAGCCATCCTAACACTGTAGTGCAACACATTACCTTTTTTTTCTATTAATATTTTTAGGTACACAAATAATAACCATTATATTATAATTACCTACAGTATTCAGTACAGAAATATGCTGTACAGGTTTATAGCCTAGGAGCAATAGGCTATACCATGCAGCCTAGGTATGTAGTAAGCTATATCATCTGTCTGTGTAAGTACATTCTATGATGTTTATACAATGACAAAATCACCTAACAATGCATCTCTAAGAACATATATGTCATTATGCAAAGCATGACTGCATTTGTTTATCTGCTTATTATGTCTCTGTAAGAATTTAAGCTCTATGAGGTCAACCATTTTTCCCTGGATCTAAATAATGCCTGGTGCATTTATTACTCATAATAAGTAATGCTTAAAGAGTGCTCACTATACCTTCAGTCATTTATTTAATTTCCCTGTGAAATAGATACTACTAGCTTCTCCATTTCAGGTATGAGAAAGCTGAAGCTCAGCAATGTGAAGAAATTTGTCCAAAGTCAAGCAACTAGGAAATGATAGAGCTGGAATCTGAACTCAGGAAGTATGGTTCCAGAGTCTGTGTCTTAAACACTATGTTGTAGATCCGTAAGATAAATTCTTGAATTAATAGATGGATAAATCCAAGAATTTTATTAGTTAAGACTTGAGGCTAGGCATGGAGGCCCACACCTCTAATTCTAGCACTCTGGGAGGCCAAGGTGGGAAGATTACTTGAGGTCAGGAGTTTGAGACCAACTGAGCAAGAGAAAGACTATCTCTACCAAAAACAGAAACATTAGCCAGGTGTGGTGGCACACATCTGTAGTTCCAGCTACTCAGGAGGCTGAGGCAGGAGGATCACTTGAGCCCAGGAGTTTGTGGCTGCAGTGAGCTATGATGATGTCATTGCTCTCTAGCCAGAGTGACAAAGCAAGACTGTGTCTCAAAAAAAAAAAAAAAAAAAAGATGAGTAGAAAATAAACAGACTTTATTAAAAAAAATCTAACCACAGTCTTCTCTAGGAGTTCTGAACCTTTCACGCATGATCTTAGTTAAAAACTGTATTAATTAATTTGGAACCTGAATAAAGATATTATTTAAATCTTCAACTTAAAATTCCCCTAAACCACCTGGTCAAGGAACTTTATATTGTTGTGTTTTTGTGTTTTCTTTCCCCTTTATAGACTAACCTAATCTTTTATAAAACGAGAATTATAAATATTATTAGCCAACTTCCTAATTAGAGTCATATTTTCCCCTACTGGGAAAAATAAAACATCCACTTGATCGTTTAGAGTTATTATTTCCCATTGTAAGAGTCCAAACACTTAAATTTCAAAACTGGCAAATTATTAGCTAGGTCTCAGTCAACATCCTATTCCCAGTCAGGGTGGAAAATGAGAATTTGTATTAACTCATTAGGTTTTCTTTAGTTGAAATGCTGTTTCACAATAGAACTACAATCTGCATCCAATGATCGGCAATGAGTTTCTCTGTTTGCCTGGAGTTCACGGTTTAGTAATGACAGGTATGATATGTGCAGTAACTATACACAGGTTTAAAATCAAAAACATCTCCTTATAAGTATTTATAAAAAGACGTGATGACCATTACCTTCTCTTCTGACAATATGCAGATTTTAAATGTGTTCAGTTTTCTTATATATAATCTACACTTTAAGGTGAATCTAAGCTTTTAGGAGAATCTCATTTTGAAAACTAGTTATGTTTGCTGCTCTGCATGCGCCCTCTGAATCTAGGGTCTGTATGGTGTACTTTTCTAGACTTCAACTCTGAAATGCTCTGCAGCCCAGAACAAGATGAAAAATGAACTGAAAACTCTTTGAGAGTCAGGGTTACCTGGCGTTTTAGTCATTCAATTTATAGCTCTAACTCAAATGAAGGCCTTAAGGTTTGGAGTAATACATAACATTCATTTTTAATAAAAACACAGAACATGCCAGTTCCTTTCAGTATAAGTCTTACTTTATCCTTTCTCTCAATAACAAGGGTTTCTAATGTCGACGTTTTGCTATTTGGAGTGTGTAGTCTATAGAAACCCTGATACAATAGAAAAGTAAAAATGATGGTTTAATATTTAATATGGGATTATTTATTTATTTTATGACAATATGCTGACTTCCCATATCTATAAAGGGAAATTGGTATATTTATTTTCAGTGTGAATAAGTCATATGGACTCAATTTGTACTACATTTTACAAGTAACAACACAACCGTGTTTCAAGCTACATACAAGGAAGGAAAACAAACATTTTGCCAAGTTATAAGCATACTCTTCTCATCCAAACCAGTTCTTTAACGTGATATTTAATAAAAAGGCATGAGATTTAGGGCATGACATTTTATAGGATCTAAATACACCTTCTAAACTGAATTGAATTGGCTGAAAATACAATATATAGAGACTTTTTTGAATGATAGTTTATTTCTTGTCACTGAAGGAAAAAACACTTTATCTAGGGCAAACTTCCTCTAATGATTTCTTACTTTGATTTATAAAGCATACACAATATACTCCAAGAAAAAAGAAAGAAAAATAATGAAAGGGTAAACAGTGAATCATTTAAAAATATTTTTCAGTTTTGTCTTGTTTTTTGAACCAAACGCAACACTTGGTTAAGGTAAAGTAGTACTGAGTATAAATTATTCCTGAGCTTACCTAAGGTTTAATGAGCTGGAGAGTTTCAGAAAACCAAATTGCTCTCTTGAAACAAAGCCACATCTATTGACCTGATCCCAGGAAAGGTGTCATAACGGTGGTGGGTGTGGATTCAGAAACCCCATCATTAGTATTAAAAGCCTAGATCAGAAACCCATAAGCTTGTATTATCTTAGCATAAGTAAAGAACTATAGTTCCTGAAACCTCTTCTGTAAGAAGTTATTAAACTTTTATACTTTTTTATGCTGTTTGTGATTTTCTGTTGTTTTCCCTCAGTAAATTATAGTGAATATTTTTGAGCATTTACTACATGTCAGGCATTGTTCTAAGAGACACATATTAGCTTTAAACATCATAAAAACCTTATGAGAACTTTTAATGTATTAGAGGCTAATTTCCAAAGAAGAGGGATTAAAAAAAAAATCACCAGCTTCTGTCCAATGTTGGATCTTCCTTGGATCATCTCTAACTCCATGACTCCATATATTCCTCCTTGAACATTGTTAACATGTTCCTGATATGCCCACACATTTGTTCATTCCTGATGACAATTAAAAAAACACAGCTGCCTTGTCACAGTGGTATCAACACTATGTCCTACAAAGTAAATAAACTCTTGTGACAGGACCTGAGGGGTGAGTGCACAGGAGGCGCTGCAGAAAGAGAGAGAACGTACCCTTCCACTTTACCATACATGTGGCATCAGTCTGACTCTATCTTCATCCAGCTCAAAGCTGGATCATCAGCTCCCTCCTAACTTTGATCTTGTCTGAGGCCTTTTCTCCTTTACCTAGCACACCTAGAAGAATTTCCTCCTTCCTATGGATTCAGCCAAAACTTCTCCTGCTGAAGTCTGACCTCCATTTGCCCTGTCAAGAAAGAAGTTAGAACGCTGCCTTGAGAGAAAACTCAGAGAACGAAATTAAAACAGTTGCCAATGAGCCCTCTCTAAAGGATAGGACAGCTTTAGTGAAGGTAGAAGAAGCCACAGTTGAAGAGACATCACCTGTAAATCAGAGGCTCCTCCTGCTGTTCAACCCATGTCTCCAGCTGTGTCATCCAGCAAGACTGTTCCTACTTCTACTGGTCCTTCTGCAAAGGCTACCAGCCCCAAAGAGGACACAGGCTGCTATCCAGGAAGAGAGTAGCCAAGGAGAAAAGAGAGAGGAGAAACAGGGAAAGACTCAAGACACAAAAGAGAGGATTTGGCTCAAAATGTGGCTGAAGAGAGGACTCACAGTGAGGAAGATCCCTGATGGCTAGAAGCTGAACAAGCCAGAGAGAAGAAAGACCAATGCGGAGGTGAGAAGAGAATGAAGGCAGCAGGAGTATCAGGTTTTAGTCTGAAAAGTCGATTCTTAGAATGCTCATGGCCGAAGAACAACCAAACACGCCAAAGTAAGACAAGCATGAAAATGAGGCTTATTGAGGAGAGAAAGATAGGATTATAGGGCAAGAGCAACATACAGGTTTACAAAGCATGATACATGTGCCACAGATGACAGCCGGACCCACTGTTGCCACAAAGAGAGAGCAAAAGGAAGGGCACAGAGAGGGATTTGGTTATGGTCTGCCTCTTGTTTTACAGTGCCTGGATTGGGACCTCCCTAGTGGCTCAGATATCACCATGAAACCACTTTGGACAGTCGGGAGTTGCATTATTAGGCATGTGGGTTGTTCTAGGTCAATTTCTGAACTCTACGGTATCTATGCTGCTTGCACCATGGGCTAGAGAGTCCACTGCATTCTTTTGTAGCTGGTGCACTAAGTTATGCTTGGCCAATTCATAAGTTACTTCCTCCTCTTCCAGGTATGGAGAAGACTAGGGTGGGGCAATTGCACCAAGGCAAAGCACCCATTTTCCTCCCTAGGAGGCCAGGAATCCCTCGCTATCTACCAAACAGGAAGAGATGGAATACATTGAGCAACAGAAAGTAGCTCATGTTCCTGAAAAAGAGGAGATCCCACAGGAGGAGAGAAGCATTTCCAGAGAGAAGAGCAGGGGTGCTTAGAGACAAAGAAGTGACTTGAGCAGATTATGAAAAGAACCAGGAGAATGGAAGCTACAGATAAGACAGCTGTTGACCTAAGAACTGTAGATATCCACATCTACTCTTCCTCATGAGAGAATCTCTCCAGAAAATGGAAAAGCAGCAACTAGTTTACATGTGGTTAGTTCAAATGAATCAAAAGTGATGATGGAGACCTCTGTCAATGTAGAAAAACAACCAAGTGAAAACAGTGTCTGCTCAGAATGAAAAGTTTAACAAAATTATAAACTTACCAATTGAATCTAAACCATTCAGATCAATCACCAACCATGAGATCCCAAAGTGGAAAAGATAATACTAAATTTTTCTAAGCCACTAAGTTTTGGATGATTTTACATACAGCAGGAGATAACCATTTCTCTCTTTTTTAACATCAATGTAGTTAGTAGTAAGAAAGTCATTTCTCACTGTTGCTTTGATTTCTATTTTCCCGATTACAGTGAAATTGAGCACTGTTTTACATTTTTGCTACTTTTTAATTTTTTTGAGAATCTATGACCTTTGTTAATTGTTGCTTTCTCTTCATTGTCAGCTCCCATGTTCCTTAAGCTATTCTTTCTGCCAAGAATGAACCCCCCAATCTGCTTACCTAATTTTCCCCCCAAACCTCTCACTTAATTCTGCCTAAATTCTCTTTATCCTTCAAATTCATCTCATATTACAATTCTCTCATTAAGTCTTACTAAACCCTCAGCAGCAAGCAATTTCCCTTTCCATTAAATTTCCTCAACATTTTGAACATTGATTGTTGAATTTTTAACATTCAAATTTGTTTAGAATTTTTGTCTGTAGATTCATTGACAGCAAGGATGAGATCTTATTTGTAATCTTAGCATACCCTCTAGCTTTTTGCATTTAGTAACATCCAGCACTTGTTAAAGAAATACAATAAAAATAGAAGAAACTGAATTGTAGGCTTTGATAGTCTGTATATTTTCTCCTTATGATATATTCCAGTTAACTAATGTGATTTAATGATTAATTGGATGTTATAGGTGAGGAAAAAGAGGAATTAAGAAACACTCCCTAGTTTATGAGCTGGGTTAACAAGATAGATTGTGATGACCCGAACTAAGGTAATAAATGAAGAAAAGCCAAATTCAGAAGGGAAGATGATAAATTCCATTTGGGATATATTAATTTGGAGGTCTTATTGATATATGCATGAGAGCTGATGAATAGTCATCAGTAAAATAATGGTAAGAGAAGATCTAGGGCAGTTTGGCATATAACAATCTGTGTTAAAACTGAGACCATTCAGAAAAAGAAAAAAAATCTTCACATCCCCAGTTCTACTGACTGATGTATGTGCTGTTCCCTCAAAGACCACACAGGAGTCACTGTGTTCTAGGTACTTCCCAGGCTACAGTCATGATCAAATTCATACAAAACTTTCCACGAGGTTTGCCTGATGGATAAGCATTATCTTTCAGATATTGTTAAAACTAAGTTCAAGCCAAACCAGCAAGAAATGATCCATTGGGGATCTCATAACAAGCAGAACGCTGTCACAGAATCAGGATAGAGCTGGCTGGGGATTCACTAGATGGTGAGTGAAACTGTAATGCAAAATGGTTTCCTTAAAACATTTGAATGGAGCATGGATTTAATTGAAAGCATGTCTATGTCCTCAGTTTTCTCTGCATGTTAAAAAGCAAGGCCATCTGCTCATGGTGGGGTAGATGAGAATCAAAAAGGGTAGAAAATGTTGGGAATAATTGCTAAGAGAAACAAAATAGGAGATGGCAAAGAACAAGTAAAACAGTCACAGGTAGTATTAGAGTTCTAGTTAATATTTTTAAATAAAGTAATTCCACAGTTTATATAAATATTAGCCTTGCTTTATTAAATACTAGATATTAGGTAATATTTTTAGTAATAGTTGATATAGTATTTAGAGAGACACACTGATTTGGATTTAATACAAACAGACTAGCAGTTTACCTATTTGATGTGATAAAAATCGCAGTAGGGCCCTATATCTAAAAATGCTGTCTTGGCTCTCTAAAATTCCTTCACTAACAACTCACTTATTTAACTATGAAAAGTTTTTAAATTGTAAGAATTTTCTCCTAAAATTCTTCTAAAACGTTGAGTATTATTAGCTGAGGACAAAGGCCCAGAAAAAGGTAACCCTATTTTCTAAATAAAGGTTCAGTTCCCTAGAAACAGGGACCAGAGGGAATTTGAAACAGAATTTGGACATGTGGATTCTGAAAATGGACAAATAGCACTGTATTTTGGGGGAGGCTCCTTTCTTGGATTTTTACATTTTTACTATTATAAAAATCTGACTACTTACTTCAAGAAAAAAAAATTTTTTTCATGGAAGATTAAAATTATTTTTCCCCAAAGTTCCTCTGTGATCTACCTCTACTGAAGTCATGGATATGTTTGTTCTTGAGTTTCTTCTATCATATAGGAGTTACCAAATGTCATCCATCTGTGAGTGTGTGCACGCACGTGCGTTTCTCTTCACTGAAGCTACATTGCAGGAAGCATTGATTTTGTTGACTGAAAAGGTACCATGCCCTCAACAGAAATGATAACTTGCCATTTATTATGAAATCTGACCTTGGTGGTACAGCAATGAAACTGCTGAAGGAGATCAATGTGATATCTTGGAGAAAAAATACCATTTAAAGTTAAGGTTGATGAAGGTCATTCTGCCTTATAATTCTCTCCTGTACCATTTCCAGTCACCAATGGAAAAGTTAGAAAAGACCAACATTATTATTTTCTCCCATGAGAAACAGTGACCTTGGAGAAGACCTCTCAGTTTAGCAGAACACAACATTGAGTCTTTAGCTATGCACAGAGAGTGGGGAATAAAAGTGCTTTGTATAATGAAATTGAGGTAGATACCAGAAAAGAAGCTTAAGAGATTTAAGGATGAGGCTGAATACTTGAGCAGAAATACAAGCAAAGCTGACCTATCCTATCTGCATTTATGCAGAGCAAAGAGTGAGAACATACTGGAGGATGAGACAAAGTCAATGGAGTGGACTGGAAGTTGAAACCTGGAGTTGAAGGGGCTCGTGTGACTCTAGAAATCACACATATTTGCAGAGGGCCTTCCTTCCAACAGTACTGGGGATAGTTTGCTCATCCCATTTCATTAAAGTGTCATAGGACAACATGACTTCAACTGGTATGGAGGTTCCCACTCTGTTAAAGGCTTCATGAAGATTTACATCACTCTAGAAAATTTTAATTAATTGAGATATTAATGTCTTATTGGCATTATATTTTACATATTTTATATGCTAACTTTTTGGTTTAAATGCACTAGAATTTTTCAGAGTCACTCTACTACACATCAAAAATGCAAGTATTTATATGCCTAATTCTACTTAACAAAGATAGCTCTTCAATTTAACTTTAACCTATACATTTTGTATCCTAGATATCATTGCACTATCTAGTGAACAAACTGAAGTGTTTTCTGAGATATGGTTAGTATAAATACAAATGTCTATATACTATGGCTAATACAGATTGTTTGACAAATGTTACCCATTGGTGGATGACGGCATGATGTCTTATTAGAAATATATGAAATAAATGAATCCCAAATGAATTCATGTTATACCATATTTTTTTCAATGTTCATTACATTTCCAACAGATATTTTAAAAGTGAACATTAAACATGAATTTTAACAGATTTGGTGTTGGCACTTGTACTTCCTAGAGAAAAAAAGAAAATTTTAGGTAACAAACAAAACATGTACAAAATCATAAACTAATACATTTATTTAAAAGTACTCATTTAACGGTAAAAAGAAAAATTTTTAAATTAACTAATCAACATAGTGAAGTGACAAAACACGGCAGATGAACTGTCGTGTTACTTTCCTTTCTCCATACCCATACCCACATTATTGTGATTCTTTTGAACTGATAAAACGCATTTATGCATCCTTAGTGTTAAATGAAAGGAGTGTTAGTCAAGTCCAAAAACAGAGACGTGGTGGTTGTGAAATTTAAAAAGTAAGTTTTAAAATAATAATTTGTTGTGTTTTCCTTATCTAATTTCTCTGAGAGTTAGTACCTCATTTTATCTCACAGTTGAATTAGGTAATAATTGAAGTCTCGTATTTTACAAAGTTGTGAGTTTAATATAAAAATTGCTCAGAATCTCTCAGTGAATAGCCGTACTCCCCGTGCCCAATATTTGAGATTATACATTAGCATTTTAAGATCACAGTTTTGTTTAATGTACATAACTTCAATGCAGCAAGTGGTAACCCGGGCTTTCCCCGTTTCTCTGTAACATACGCATGAATATTAGAGAATGTACGAAGTCGATGAAGTAAAACCGTCACGTAACTATTTATTTAGGAGAATTTAATTCATTTTTTGAGGGAAAAATAAAATCTTATACTGATAAAGGAGGAAAAAGCATTAAGTCAATATTTGAAGAGGGAGGATGAATGCCAACTGCCAATTTGCTAATCAGCTCTCATCGATGTCCAAGATGACTGTCTTTCATTGAGAATGCATTTCAGTCTCTGTTTATTAAATTTCAGATGATTTACTAAAACTGCCAACAAGAGGACTAATTGATGCCAATTACAGAGTCTTTCTCAGAGGAATTGGAATGCGTCCACATGCTCATTTCACACACATGACCCATCTTCCCTCAATTTAATAAGGATGATTAGCTACCTTGATATCATTACAGATAAAAATACAATCCTCGAAATGTCTTATGTGATATTTGGTCTGAAGTTAAATCAAGATATCTTATTATTAGCACTAATAGCAAATTTTCCAGAATTTAAATTTAATTTTTAGTCTACTCAATGTTATCATTTCTGAAGAAATGTAATATCCAGTTTCATAATAGACATATAGGTTTAAAATACTGTTGAAATTGTACCCCTGAAAAAGTCTTTTTTTTCTTTTTTTAGGAAATGTTACACAAACTATACTACTATAGAACATATGTCTGGATCGACAATGCAAAAAGCATAACTTATTCTAATTCTGAATGACAGTTGCTGTTTATGCTGCCATTTTTAATGTAAATAATCATATCTCCAGAAGTTAATGTCCTGCCTCTTCAAACCCCCTTGAAATACTCTACTATTTAAAAGCTACTATACATCTCTATAGTATCACACTGTTTTTGTTCTTGTAAGTAAAGAATGAAATTTTTAGATTGCAAAAAGAAAGTCTCTTCTTCACATGTTCTTAATAAAAAATGGTAAAATGGTAGGACTACACCTTGAAATGAAGTAGGAGAACAGGGGATAAAATCTCTCATTTCTTGTATTCTAGTATACACCAGGCATTGCACTAAGTATTTTATATGTCTTATCTAATTTAATTCTCAGAGCAACTTTATATTGTAGATATGGCAATCCCTTCTCAATGATGAGGAAATGGAAACTACTTCTCTGGTAGCATTGTTACGCCAAGGACAATGCAGTATGTAAATCGAAGGAGAACTGGGAGGGATGACGATTAATAGTAGCAGCATTAGCACTATTAGGCATCTACCTAAAAGAGCAAAAAACATTCTATGATAAAGACATCTGCACCCGAATATTTATGGCAGCACAATTTACTATTGCAAGGATGTGGAAACAACCCAAGTGCCTGTCAATTCATGAGTGGATTATTAAAACTTGGTATATGTATACAATGTAATACTACTCAATTATAAGAAACAACAGTGATCTAGCACCTTTTATATTTTCCTGGATG
>CAUYSK010054452.1:0-11623 GCA_963575035.1 Avahi laniger
CCAGCCTGAGCAAGAGCGAGACTCTGTCTCTACTAAAAAATAGAAAGAAATTAGCTGGACAACTAAAAATATATAGAAAAAAAATTAGCCGGGCATGGTGGCGCATGCCTGTAGTCCCAGCTACTCAGGAGGCTGAGGCAGGAGGATCGCTTGAGCCCAGGAGTTTGAGGTTGCTGTGAGCTAGGCTGACACCACGGCACTCTAGCCGGGCAACAGAGTGAGACTCTGCCTCAAAGAAAAAAGAAAGAAAGACCCTGTCTCTACTAAAAATAGAAATAATTAGCTGGCAACTACTAAAAATAGAAGAAATTAGCCGGAAGTGGTGGTGCTCCCCTGTAGTCCCAGCTACTCAGGAGGCTGAGGCAGGAGGATCGCTTGAGCCCAGGAGTTTGAGGTTGCTGTGAGCTGGGCTTATGCCACGGCACTCTAGCCCAGGCAACTCTGTCTCAAAAAGGGGTATTTTGGTCTGTATTAAGGAAGTTATTAATGGTTTTAAGCAAGGGAGAGGCATGATTAAAATTGCATTTATATTATTTTAATTTTTCTGAAATTTATTTAAAATGACAGATAAGATTGTATGTATTTATTGTATACAACATGGTTGTTTTGAAGACTCATTTATTTATTTCTAGGAAACACAATTCAATATAATTTATGTCTACCTGCTTTCTACATTTTGAGAGATTCAGAAAAGTTCTTGTTAATAATAAAGCCCAGGGTGGAACTATATGATATACTTTACATTTTTAAAACCCAGGCAGAAGTGTATATGCTGGTTAAAGAAAAAAAAAGAAAAAAAAAATACTGATAAAAGAATAGCAGGGCCTAGCCAGGGCAGAGCTTCTCTAGGGAGCAGGGAAGGGAGGGAAGGAGGGGAAGAGGGAGCAAGGGAGGCCTCTGGAGTGGAGGAAGAGAAACTGCAGTCTGTCTGTGCCAACATGAGGTTTTGAAGTATACGGTATATATATTGTGGAATCTAGCTAATTAACATATACCTTTGCCTCACATAGTTGTCATTTTTGTGGTAGAATTGCATTTTTAAAAAATTTTTAATTTTTTTTAGAGATGGAGGTCTCATTCTCTCACCCATGCTGAAGTACAGCGATGCCAGCATAGCTCACTGCGTGCAACCTGGAATTTCTGGCCTCAAGCAAGTTTCCCTCCTCAGCCTCCCAAAGTGCTGGGATTACAGGTGTGAGCCACTGCACGCCACCAGCCTAGGATTGCATTTTTAAAAGATCACTTAAGACATAAGAAGGCAAGGAAGGGGGAAACAGTTTCTCTGGTGGTTAGATTACCAAATTAGACTAGGGTGGTACCAGTATGAAAGAGAGAAGTGGGCACATACAAAAGATCAGTGCTTAAGAATTGTGCTGGGGGAGGGGGGGAGGAGGGAGGAGGGGACGGGTATATGCATACACAAAGAGTGCAATGCGCACCACGCAATAGGATGGACATATTTGAAACCTGGACTGGGGCGGAGGGGGTGGCAAGGGCAACACACGTAACCTAAACATCTGTACCCCCATATTATGCTGAAATAAAAAAAAAAAAAAAGAATTGTGCTCAGTAATTGGGGTATGAGGGAGAGAAGGAAAGCTGAGGTATTCTATATCCCCTTCTCTCCCTCACTCCTGAGGTCCAATCATTTAATTAGTCCACTTCATTTCTTTCATTGATTTTATGAATATCTTTCCCACTTGTCCCTTACTTGTCATCACCACTGCCACTGGCCTAAATCGCGAGTCTCTCTACCTCTGCAGACCATAATTCTTGTCATCTTAGCATGTGTTCTATACAAAACACAAATTTGTCAGGTCAGTCCAAGCCCCATTGTCTTGTCATTGAGTCTTTTGCAGGATAAAGTCCAATTCCTTCTTTTTTTTTTTTTTTTTTATTTATTTTTTTTTGAGACAGAATCTGGCTCTGTTGCCCGGGGTAGAGTGCCGTGGAGTCAGCCTAGCTCACAGCAACCTCAAACTCCTGGGCTCAAGCAATCCTCCTGCCTCAGCCTTTCGAGTAGCTGGGACTACAGACATGTGCCACCATGCCCGGCTAATTTTCTTTCTCTCTCTATATATATATTTAGTTGTCCAGATCATTTTTTTCTATTTTTTAGTAGAGACAGGGTCTCGCTCTTGTTCAGGCTGGTCTCAAAAACTCCTGACCTTGAGTGATCCACCCGCCTCGGCCTCCCAGAGTGCTAGGATTACAGGCATGAGCCACCGGGCCTGGCCCCAATTCCTTCTTAATTGGTCTCTCTTCTGAGGCCAAAGCTGCTGGAGAAGCAGAGAAGCAACACACTCCCTGAGCCTCCAACATTACCTGAAAGTGGAGGTAAATGTTCCTTCACAGCCCTAAACCTTCATACAATGTTTACTTGCATGTTTATTAGATATTGGAGTGCCTCATTCTTCAGAGGTCACATGATCTTCCCATTGCCAGGAATTTGCCTCTCTCTGGTAAATTCCTATTCATACTTCAAGTCCCAGCTCAGATATCAAGGCTCTATTTGCCATGTCCTATTAAAAAAAAGATATCAAGGTTCTGTAGGCTTTTCTAACACTCACACTCCTCAGAAAGGACCTATTGCTTCCTTGACTGTGTTCCTAAAGAACTTTACACAGATCTCTGTTCTAGTACGTCATTGTATTATAGGTCTAAGGAGGCACAGGCTAATAAAATCAATGAATGCTCCTGACCTTGAAAGGTTGTTGAGAGGATTAATTGGAAGAATATATGTACAGTTAATATTTCCTTTCTTCATCCCTTTCTTAATACTATTAATAGCATTAGTTTTTACAGTATTACAGTTTACAGAGTATAGACTTTGATAATGTTTCACGCATTGTCTTGATTGATTTGGGAATAAACCTGTGAGATAGGGATAGAATTATTTCTGTTTTATACTTGGAGGAAGTACAGAAGAGTTAAAAAGTGATAATGCAGATGGTTCAGTGGTATGCTTGCCACACACATGTTCCATCACTATTTGTTTAAATGCAATAAAGTTTTCTGGTTGCAACATTTGTGATTTATTTTTTAAAAAATTTATTATTTTTTTTATAGAGATAGGATCTCACAATGTTGCCCAGGCTAGTCTCAAATTCCTGGCCTCAAGTGATCCTTCTGTCTGGGCCTACCAAAGTGCTGGGATGCATGAGCCACCTAGCCTGGCCTATTTTTTTTTTTTTTTTTTTTGAGACAGAGTCTCGCTTTGTTGCCCAGGCTGGAGTGAGTGCCGTGGCATCAGCCTAGCTCACAGCAACCTCAAACTCCTGGGCTCAAGCAGTCCTTCTGCCTCAGCCTCCCAAGTAGCTGGGACTACAGGCATGTGCCACCATGCCCGGCTAATTTTTTTTTTCTATATATATTTTTAGTTGTCCGATTAATTTCTTTCTAATTTTAGTAGAGACGGAGTCTCGCTCTTGCTCAGGGTGGTTTCGAACTCCTGAGCTCAAACAATCCGCCCTCCTCGGCCTCCCAGAGAGCTAGGATTACAGGCGTGAGCCACCGCGCCCGGCTAGCCTGGCCTATTTTTTTCACAAATAAAAATTGTACATATTTATGGTGTACAACGTGATGTTTTGATACATGATATATGTATACACTGCGGAATGATTAAATCAAGCTAATTAACATATCCATTGCCTCACATACTTATTATTTTTGGGGGTGAGAACATTTAGATCTACTCTCTCAGCAATTTTCAAATATAGAATACATTGTTATTAACCACAGTCACCATATTGCACAGTAGAGCTCCTGAACTTTCTGCTAACTGAAGTTTTATATCCTTTGACCAACATCTTCCTAATCCCCCTAGCCCCCCACCCTGACCCCATACTGTGATCTTCCTTTTAAACCAGGGATCCCCAATCTTTTTGGCACCAGGGACTAGTTTCATGGAAGACAATTCTTCCATTGGTGCAGGGGTGGGGGGGAGATGGTTTCAGGATGATTCAAGTGCATTACATTTATTGTGCAGTCAAACCTCTCTGCTAATGATAATCTGTATTTGCTGCCCCTCCCCAGTGCTAGCATCACCACCTCAACTCTACCTCAGATCATCAGGCATTAGCTTCTCCTAAGGAGTGGGCAACCTAGATCCCTTGCATGCGCAGTTTACAGTAGGGTTCATGCTCCTACGAGGATCTAATGCCAAGGCTGATCTGGCAGGAGGTGATACTTATGCAGTGATGCAAGTTTTGGGGAACAGCTGTAAATACAGATGTAGCTCGCCCCACCACTCACCCCTGTTCTCTGCCCAGGGGTTGGGGACCACAGTTTTAAACCACACTGCTCTCGTATGTTCTAGCCAGTATGTTTTTGAATTAGGGGGTAGCCACTCATTATTGAGTAGCAAATTCAATGAGGTGGGGACACCAACATGGGGGGAAAGGAGAATAGAAAAGTTCAGAGTATATTACATGTAGTAAGGATGAGAGAATTCTTTGCTACTTGGTTGTATATAAAAATGTATTTCTCACTATGGGTCTAGATTTTTTGAAAGTATGGAAGTCCTTGAGCTAGCACAATGCCAAGTTCTAAATAATGTTTATTAAATGGAATTATAGCACTTTCATTTTCTATTTATTTTTGTTTCCTTGCACTGTCTCCATTTGTAGCTACTGGACAGCAGAGACCATATCATCCTTATTCCGATTCCTAGCTGAGTGCTTGTTATGAAGTTGGTGCATGTAATGTGTGTCAGCTGAAAGCCTGAATGAATGCATCAATAAATGAAGGGATAATATAGCTCAGTAAATATGGTTGAAAATGACTGCTGTTCTATCTCCTTCTGGAATTCTTCCTATTGTACAATGAGACTCGATATTGTTTAGTTAGTGTTTCCTAAGATCCGTATTTCCCTGCTTAGGGGGGAGAGACAGTAAGGCCAAGAATAACTTGCTCTCAAGAAGTACCACTTGCTATGATGCTGCGGCTGAATTTTAGCCCGGGCAGCAGAGTGAGACCCTGTCTCCAGAAAAAAAATGGGTGGGGGGGTGGGGGCGGGGGTACCACTTGCCCTTAGTCAACATGGCATCTTGAATGACTTCAGAAAAGGGCGCCAAAAAAACCCTCTGGTGACCTAAATCAAAATGGCTACCTTTGGCTTCTAGGTGTTGGAATACGCATGCTCACGCCTGTTCCCGCCCCTAACCCGAGGCCCAGACGCGTGCGTCCTAGCGCAGAGAGAACGGCGTGGGAAAAATAAATTTCTCTGTGATTGGTTGGTGCAGGATTTCAAACCTGAGCCGGCGGCGCTGTGCTGCCCTGCCGTTGGGTGAGGCGCGGAAGGAAGGGGAAGGGCGGCCTAGGTGGGGCCAGGACGACCCCGCGAAGTGAGTGGTGGGGGCTGCGATACCAGGTGCGTCTGGCGCTGGATTGTGGTAGGAAGGAGATAGTCCGACGTGGTAAGCCTTGAGCACCGCGAGGGTCCGGGAGGCGGTCGGCACCAATTGCCTCTCCACTCAGGCTTCCCCTGGGCGGGGGCCAGAGCAGACGGGGCTGGAAGGGTCTGGGGCCTTTTTATTGGCGCCGGGTTTTGTGGAAAACCAGGAGGCGTCTTTCTGAGGTGATGGCTTGAGCAGGACAGGAGTCACCCCAAAGAAATGGCTCTCACTTAATATACAGAGTTTGGGAGTGGGTCGGGCAAGGCCCCCAGTGACCAGTCCTTTTCGGAGGAACAGGGCGTTTTCAAAGCGAAAAGCTCTGATGTTTGAGAGGCCAGGGCGTCCTGAAGTGGAGACCCTCTCCTCTGAGGCCTGCGTCTGTCTACGTAGGCTGGCCAAGGCGATGACATCTTGTCCTTCCTGTCATACTTAGTCTCAGTAACAAGGAGGCCTTACTTTTACGCTTTCATGTGCATTTCTCTTCACAAGGTTTCATTCGTAAGCGGGAATGTTTGTCGGAAAGTGGAGTGAGTGGAAACATAAGCCTTTTTTTTGTTTTTAATTAAAGAAATGGTATTATCTTTCTAATGTGTCTGGTAAATAACATTTTTGAGTTAGTGTAGGTGTTTAGAAAAGGTACCTTTCCTATAGTATCATCATTCAACAGGTATTTCTTAAGTGCAAAGTGTAAGTAGAAGACCGTCTTATTTGGCCTTAAAGGAGTTTGCAGTTTATTTGGGGTGAGAGAACTTAAAAAAGATAACCATGGTGAATCTGGTAGGCCTATACCCTGTCGAGAGTACTGTACATTAGTACAGTTCTTTTAGAAAATATTTAAGAGCCGTATAAGTTTTTACACTGATACAGTAATCCTAGCCTTGGAAGTCTGTTTTAAGGGACACAGTCAACTGAAGAAAAATACGGTCCATAGGGATATTCAATTCATTAATTCTACGAATATTTATTAATCATTTACCAAGTGTCATGCACTGTTCTAGGCACCAGAGGCTCAGCCATGAACAAAACACAAAAATCTCTGCCTTCTTGGAACTTAAACTATTCGGGAGACAGACAATAAACAAAATAAATAAGTAAATATGTAAGTATGTTAGATGGAGATAAGTGCTTTGGAGCCAAAAAATGCAGGGAAGCAATGGGGAGAAGCTGCAATTTAAAAGGGGGTGGTTAGGAAAGACCTAACATCATTTGAATGATGATCTGAAGAAGGGGTGAGGGAGTGACTGACTATGCAGGGGATTCCAGGCAGAGGTAACTGAAAAGCTGGAAATTACCTAAATGTCCAAAGAAGAGAATGGTTAAACAAATAATTGTTCATCAACTCTTTGGAATGTAATGAAAACATGAAAATAAAAAGCAAAACACAAACTTGTATATAATCTATGCTCTATGAAATAGGAGTGTATAATGGGCAAAGATTAGATAAGGAGGTAAATATACTTGTTTAGAGTAGTGAGGTTTTTGTTTTACTGTTTTAAAATATTTTAAACATAGAAAATTAACAATGAGGCAAATTAACAATATGTTTTTATATCTGTCAAATGAATGTTGTAGATAGTAAAGGAGATCATTTTGGACTGAAATGGTTAGGGAAGGCTTCAGTGAATTGGTAAGACTTATTCTGCATCTTGAAGAATGGAAGACTTCAGAATGGGAAGAAAAAAAGGAAAAACAACTATAGCTTAGTATACTGAACTGATGGTAATTTTCCGAAAAACCGTAATTCAGTTCTTCCTTATTTTAGTCTTCATTCATGTTGGACTGGAGATTCTGGCATTCTGTTTACTCTCTCTGCACTTGATTTGCTCATAAGAACATTTGGTTTCAAGATAATCCTTCTGCTTGCGAGTTGTATAGAGGCTTTGGATATGATGAAGCAGAAGCAGGACGTTTGGGGAAAAGAATTGTTCTCAAATGCGTTCATATGAAAAAAATCTTCAAGTATTGAGATTGTCTTTGGGAATGGTTTTTCTTGACAGCAAGGAACCTATATTGTTGATTTCTTGGGATTTCCAGATTTAACAATATTTGTGAGAATGTTTTTCATTAAAACACTTTTCTGAAAAACTAAGCAATCTTTCATTGCTTTGTCTTATGACATTTAACACCCTAAAAAACCCAATGTGTAGGTCTCTTAATAATGTTTTTTTGTAGGGAGAGGAAGAGGATAGAGACTTTTCTCAGGACACCCTGCAGTAAGATCTGTAATAGTCCATTATTCTGAAGGACGACGTCTGTCCCTTGGCTGGGTGATTGAAATTAAATTGGGGGCTCAAAGCAATCACATCAAGCTGAGACTCATGGTGTTGCCAAATTGCTCCCTTAAGGATACTCACAGATTGGGAATCTGTAACATAGTGACTTCTCCACTTCTGGGGCTCTCCATTAATAACAGCTGAGATTCTCTAGCACCTTTTTGTTTAAAGTGCTCCACAAACTGATTTCCTTGCTATGCACAGGGATCATTTCAGCTTTTCCCAAAGGCAGCAGCCTCTGTTGTGGAAAGTGACAGCTGTTTTACAGCTGCAAAGCAATGTACTACAATATGACTTTGTTTTTGTTTCCTTTCACATTAGTGTATCTTCTAGCTATGGAGCTAAATAATAAAGAAGGAGAAATAAACAAGTATTCATGAGGGTGAAAATGTGACCCAGCAGGAAAATTCAAACCATTTTCAATTGACGTTGAATAGGATGAGTAAATTTTTACTTCTTGAGTTACAATTTGGTTGAGTTGTCAGAGCTAGTACTGATGCAGAAAGATATTTTCGTCATCTATAAATAATTCCTGAGAGTCACTTCTGTAGAATGTTAATAAAAATATATGGTTCCCCCAGCATATAAAGATAAGACGATTATATTCTGCTAGTGCTGTTTTTGGATTACCCTAAATAAACCTGTGTTAGAGGAGAGCTAACTCTTCAGACGCCTCATCTTGAACAGCTTGTTTAAAAGCCTAGACCTGGTCAAATTTTGCTATCTCCTTGATTCTTCTTAGTCTGGATTCTAGCTATGATCTATGTTTTGTATGCATCACTCTTTGCGTGACACAGTATGATTTGGAGGAGGTGTCCAAGAATGTCTGCAACATATGTGGTCTAATTGATATTTTTATAACATGTCTTCTCTTTAATGTGTTGGGTTGGAAAGAACATAGATTTTGGACTCAGACCTGGGTTTCAATGTGAACTCAGCATTTAATAGTCATTTAAGGTCTCTGAGCTTTAGTTGTCTATTATCTGTAAAGTGGAGATAATTAAAATAATCAAATTCACTTAAAAAAATAGTTGAAGTGTCTAGTGTCCAAATCACTTCGAAGGCACCTAGTAAATACTGGTTTCCTTTCTTTCTAACTATATAACACTATTTAAAAGGATGGTCTAAAATTCTGAATTTAGTGATATACTTAGTGAAGACAGCCTAGACAGCCTAGAGAAAAAAACTAGATTTGGGAATTACTGTTTTAGGATGTAAATAACAGCTATCAGACCAAAACCAAAACAAAACAAAAATACAAACCCACTTTATATCCACTATAATATACCTTATATTTTTGTAGTAAGATTCAATTTATACATTATACAATTTTTACCTACATTAATTTATATTCTGTGAGGTAAATAGGGCAAATGTTATTGTTTCCAACTTTATGGATGAGTCTAAGAATTTAAGTGATTTGCTGAAAGTTATATTACTGGTAGGTAGAAGAGCTAAAGCTTTATCCTAGGACTTCTGCTCCCCACCCCACCTTTTTTAATTATTTTTTGTTTTAAGCTATATTATACATTGATAATTGACATTGAGGTAGAACGAAAAAATTATTTTTTTCCAAGACAGCATCTCGCTCTGTTGCCCAGGTTAGAGTACAGTGGTGGCATCATAGCTCACTGCAGCCTCAAATTCCTGGGCTCAAGTCATCCTCCCGCCTCAGCCTCCCAAAGTGCTAGGAATACGGGTGTGATCCACTGCACCTGGCCTGGAAATTCTTTTGACAGTAGCATCGTGAGTATGTGCATATGTGTTCATTCTGACTTCCATTTATCAAATATTTGTTTTGTGTACAAGCATCATGTTAAATACTGCATGTTTGTGTGTGTGATACAGTAGTACCAAATGTATTGTTTCTCCCCTCACATTTACAGTCTGCCTGGAACAGAGGGCAGAAACACATGGTAAAGTTAAATGAGAATGCAAGGTGTGTGTCTGAGTGGCAACTGAGCAAAGTAGTGGGAGAAAGACTGGAGGCAGGGAGCTCAACCTGCAAGTGATAAAGTGGGTGGATATAGTATACACATGAGAGAAGAGTCCACAAGTTTTGGTAATATGCTTGTAGGAGAGGGAACGACCAAAGGTGATTCTGAAATTTGCAACTGAGTGACTTGGAGAATGATTAGAAACAGGGAAATCAAAGTTGATAGTCAGTTGGGTAGGGAATAGGGTAGTTCAGTGGGTAGGGTTGTTGATTTATATGGGAGGTGGGGAAGGGTAGAACAATATCTCAAAATCAAGTACAACATCTGGGGCATCCCAAGCAAATTGAAAGCAGCAGGATAGCTAGGAGTTAGGAGAGAGACTAGGTCAGGAGAGATAAATTGGCGAGTTATCTGTAGAGATATAATGGCTAAAGTGGAATAGTTTGCTAAGTTCTTTGTGAGGTTGGAAGATTGAACTTTAAGGAATGTTTGGTGGTGAGAGGGAAGAATAAAGAATAATCAATAAGCAGACTATATGTAAAACTGTAATTCTGGAGAGGATGAAGGTCTGACAGTTACGTATTACCCTTTGTTGCTTTATAATGGAGCACTGGGAGTTTAATGGTCCCCCCCCCCCACTACTTCCTTCTCTGGAGGGAGTTTAGTTAAACAGCTGTCTCTTAAGTACTAGGCATCTCTGGAGGAGAACAATGTATATTGGCTTAGTTGTACGTATACCAGTTACTGTGGTGAGATGTTGACATATAGGTTCTCTGTGTTAGTGTTTTTGGGAATCAGGTTTGTGTTTTCAAGAGAGTATCTCCCCCAACTCTCACTCCAGGGAGTGGTGTGCACCAAGAAAATAGGGAAGAAGAATAACAGACAAGAGGAACTTGAAAAATGTGAGGATTTTTTTTTTTTAAGGGGACAGTCTCAGTTCGATCCTGCTGTTAAAAGAAAATACCTTAGATTGGGTAATTTATAAATAATACAAATTTGGGTGGGCGTGATGGCTCACGCCTATAATCCTAGCACTCTGGGAGGCCAAAGTCAGGAGAATTGCTTGAGTTCAGGAGTTTGAGACCAGCTTGAGCAAGAGTGAGACCCTGTCTCTACTAAAAATAGAAAGAAATTAGCCAAACAACTAAAAATAGAAAAAATTAGCCAGACGTGGTGGCGTGTGCCTGTAGTCCCAGCTACCTGGCAGGTTGAGGCAGGAGGATTGCTTGAGCACGGGAGTTTGAGGTTGCTGTGAGCTAGGCCGACGCCAGGGCACTCTAGCCCGGGCAAGAGAGTTGAGACTCTGTCTCAAAATAAATAAATAAATAAATATAAATAATACAAATTTATTTCTTACACTTCTGGGAGGTCCAGGATCAAGATGTCAGCAGATTCTGGTCTGGTAAGGGCTCACTTTCTGTTTCTGAGAAGGTGCCTTCTCCCTGCATCCTCACAGGATCAAAGGACAAAAAGGGCTGGATGACCTTAAGTGGTTTTATAAAGGCACTAATCCCATTAATGAGAATTGAGCCCTTAGGAAGTAATTACTTCCTAAGGGTCCTACCTCTTAATACTACTGCATTGGGGATTAAGTTTCAACCTGAATTTTGGAGGGACACAAACATTCAAACCATAACAAGGACAAAGGATCAGGTTGTATTGTCATTTAAGACTTAAAAACCTTCCAAGGGCTGGGTGTGGTGTAAATGCCTGTAATCCTAGCACTTTAGGAGGCTGAGGCAGGAGGATTGATAGCTTGAGGCCAGGAGTTCAAGACTAGCCTGGGAAACATAATAAGACCACCTAGTCTCTACAAAAAAAAATTTTTTTTTTTTTTTTTGAGACAGAGTCTCACTGTGTTGCCCGGGCTAGAGTCCCATGGCGTCATCTTAGCTCACAGCAACCTCAAACTTCTGGGCTCAAGCGATCCTCCTGCCTCAGCCTCCCGAGTAGCTGGGACTACAGGCATGTGCCACCATGCCTGGCTTAGTTTTTTCTATATATTTTTTTTTTTTTT
>CAUYSK010054455.1:0-39107 GCA_963575035.1 Avahi laniger
CAAATGCTGGTGAGAATGTGGAGAAAGGGGACCCCTTATACATTGTTGGTGGGAATGTAAATTAGTGCAACCAGAATAGAGAACAGTACGGAGGTTCTTCAAAAAATTAAAAACAGAACTAACATATGACCCAGCAATCCCACTGCTGGGTATATACGCAAAGGAGGGGAATTCAGTATATTGAAAACATATCTGCACTCCAGTATTTATTGCAGCACTATTCACAATAGCCAGGATTTGGAATCATCCTCGTGACCATCAGATAAATGGGTAAGGATATTGTGGTACATATATACAATGGAATATTGTATAGCCACAAACCCTGCCATTTGCAACAACATTGATGGAACCAGTGAACTTTACATTAAGTGAAATAAGCCCAGCACAGAAAGACAAATCTCACATGTTCTCACTCACACGTGGGAGCTAAATATTAAAAACGATTGATCTCATGGAGACAGAGAGTAGATTGATGGTTACCAGAGGCTGGGAAAGGTATTGGGGGGGGGATAAAGTGGGGATGGTTAATAGGTGCAAAAATATAGTTAGATAGACACAATGAACAATATTTGATAGTATAATAAACTGCCTATAATTAAAAATAAGTTAGAGTATACTTTAAAATAACTAGAAGAATGGAATTGGAATGTTCCTCATACAATGAAATGATAAATGCCTGAGGTGATGGATACCCCGATTACCCTGATTTGATTAATTCACATTGGATGCCTGTATCAAAACATCACATGTACCCTATAAAGATATACAATGATTATGTACACATAATAATTAAAAATTTAAAAATATCACCCACTCCCCCCATCCCACCCCCTTGGTATCTTTCACTGAAATGTGCTTTGGTGTTGGGTCATCTGCTTGCATGGAGGGACACTGTGAGGAACTGGCTTTTATTCAAGGTCATGACTGCCTCCGCCAGGTGTGCTTCCGAGGACAAAGTTTGCAACAGTCAACACCCTTGCTCTGTGAAGACCCACAGGAGACATTCTTCTCAGATGTCAGCCGTAGAAAAGGTATGGCCTTTCCTAAACTATTCACCTGTACTTATTACCAGTGTGAATTCTATAACTACCCCATTTCTCTCTTTGCTTTGTGAGCTGGGAGGTGTGGAACCAAGTTAGTGAACCACCTCAACCAGCAGTGAGCTAATCGCGTGGCTTCCTTTTCTTCCCCTGCTTAAAATTTCTCTTCTCCTGTTTCCCTCAACTATTTATTCCATGATTTTGCATTACTTGCATTTTTGGAAGCTACATCAAACCCTCTGCAGACTGAGGCAGAATATAAATGGAGAAAACATAGTTGAGTAAATACACAGTGTAAACCTTTAAATTTACCATTCCACATTACTCCATAAATGCCATTAAGTGACATTAAAATAAAAACACAGAAAATGAACTGTCTTATCCACCATGAGGGGCAGAAAAAGAAATTCCATGATCCTGTTTGTAAACTTGCTGCCAAGATCATCTTTCTCAAACTCTGATCTGACTCTGCTACTCCACAGTTTAAAAACCTTTTACTAAGCGAGGTATCCCAAGAATGGAAAAACAAGCACCACGTGTACTCACCATCAAATCGGTATTAACTGATCAACACATAAGTGCACATATAAGAATAATATCTATTGGATGTTGGGCAGGGGGGAGGAGGGAGGAGGGGATGGGTATATGCATACACAAAGAGTGCAATGTGCACCACGCAATAGGATGGACATATTTGAAACTTGGACTGAGGGGGGAAGGGGGGCAAGGGCAACACACGTGACCTAAACATCTGTGCCCCCATATTATGCTGAAATAAAATAAAATAAAAAACCTTTGGTGACTAGAGGATGTCGTAGGCAGAATGAGGCTCCCACAGATGCTCACAGCCTGACCCCTGGAATGTGAGAATAGGCTATGCTACGTGGCAAAGGGGAATCAAGGTTGCAGATGGAACCAATATTGCTCATCAGCTGACCCTAAAATAGGAAAATTATCCTGGGTAATTTGGGTGGGCTCAATGTAATCTCAGGGCCTTAGAAGTGGCAGAGAGAACGAGAGAGAGACAGTGGAAAGGACTCGAGCCTCTGCTGCTGGCGTTGAGCATGGAGGAAGGGGCCGCTAGCCACGGAACACAGCAGCCTCTAGGAGCTGGAAAGGACAAGAGAACAGATTCCCCGCAGAGCCCCGAGAAGGAACACAGTCCTTCCAGTACCTTGATTTCAGGCCTGAGAACCCGTTTCAGACTTCTAGCACCAGAACAGTAAGATTGTAAAATTATATTGCTTAAGCCCCACTAAATGGTGGTGATTTGTTACAGCAGTCATAGCAAACTACACCACAGCATAATGAACAACGCCTAGGGGTGCAGCCCGGACTCTTTCATCTGGCTTAACTTTCCCATCTCATCTCCAGCCATTCCTCCATCTCTGACCCCTTCCGCCACCCCACTGCCCTTCTTCTTGTTCCCATTCAATGCCCATTGGACCACTTGGCCTGTCCTGCCCAGTCCTTCCTCCACTCTTCTTCTAATCTGTCCACTGGTTAATCTACTCACCAATCAAGGCCCAGCTCAATAGTCACCTCCACCCTGGAGCCCTCCCTGATTTCATTCCTGTCCCACCCACTGCTCCAGATTATGCAGAAAGGACCCTGGCTGAGAGTACTCAAGTGTTATAATATAGTGTTCCATCAGCTTTATGGGTTTGTTTTCCTAGAACCCTTCCCAAAGCAACACTTTCGTCTCCCCAGTGCCTAGCTCTTAGTAGACACCTTACAAATGCTGCCCTAATAGAACAGAATGGAACTGAACAAAAACACAAGGGCACAATCATATTACTCACACTGGAAGATCTTTGTCATGTGTAAAATCTGTGTCTCAACAAATTGGGGGCAGAACAGGGTGGAGAGGCTGGCTCTGCCAGCACCAGCCATGCACCCATGGGCAAGTTCCTAGATGTCTCTGTGCCTTCATTTCTTGACTCATAAAACCGGGGGTGGAGGGAAGAAAGCATCTACGCTTCAGAGCTGCCAGAATAAAACACCAGGATTAAGCTCTCAGTAAACGCTAGGTATTGCTATTTATTACCTGTTAAAAGAAGCCTCCATTTTTACCAAAAGGCAAGAACAATACCTGTTTCAGCTTTTGCTAGCTTCAGAGAAAAACGCTTTCGCAGCCGTCGAGGCCTACCTTACTGCTTGCAAAGGCGCCTCTACCGTTTTGAGATCCTCTACTCTCCCATCACACCTCCCAGCCTTCAGTGCTCCTCGTCTGGATGCAGAGAGTCCGGGAATGTGACGTTCACGGGGTCAGAGAGCAGCCGGCACGTTGCTCTGGAGTTAAGATGTTTGAAGGGCAAGCCGGGGCCAAGACTAAGTTCACAGACAAGTCACCCAGGAAATGTGCGAAAACACAGATTCTGAGCCCCACCCCCACCGCCCCAGGGATTCGGAGTCTGAGGAGGGATGAGGCCCAGGAATCTGCACTTTCAACACGCTCCCCTGTGAGATTCTGCTGCAACGTGCGTCCACGGAGCACACTTAGAGAAACACCGGCTTGTGCCCTTAAATCCCTTCTTGCTGGATGTCTCCATAGGACTCATTCCAGGAAGCCTAAATGCTGAGGAAGTCCTGACGTCTCCTGGAGCCCGCAGGGGACAGCATGCACACCTGCTTGCCGGCATCCACTGCCCTCCTGCAGCCGCAGCCACACTTGGCCTCTGGCACTTAGCCCTCCAACACAGGATGCAGCGATGGTGAGATTGCGGGCAGAGGTCCCCAGCCCTCCTGCCCGGCCAGCTGGCACTGCTCCATCCCAGTGTGGCACCCTGCAGAGGCCACCCATTCACTCCTGCCCCTGGCCCCACCGAAGCCCGGGTCTTCAGTTTTCCACCCTCTACAAGCTGCCTCTCACCATCCCTGCAGATCCCTTTGTTTCATGCCACTGATGTCAGTGTGTGCGGCTTGCAAACAAACACCTGAACCAATGCGATGCAGGGTCTGTGACGTGGTCCTGGGCAGAGGCATCACGGGCAAGAATGTGACAGGTGTTTGCCAAGAGGGTCTCCCAGAAATGGCTGCCTCCAAAATAGGTGTGTAAAAACCCCAAAACAACTGTCATGTCCTAGGTTTCTACAATAACAGCTATCAGCATTCAAGCTGCTTGCAGATGATTTAACATGAAAGAGCAGCCCTCAGAGGCAAGGACCCGCCTCTTGTGAGCAGCATTTAAAGAGGATAAAAAGCACCCAGAGAGCCAGGGTGACGACGGGCGGCAAGAAGAGAAATGTGGAAAAATAAAAAGCAGATTATAATTCTCCATGGTGCCTTGGACCAGACCTTCCCAAGGCTGCACGCACACTGGAAACCCACGAACCTCTTCCGAGCTTAGATTCCACGTGGAGCAGGTGGATGACAGAGATGTCAGGATGCAGACCCCAGGAAGAGCGGCCCCTGCCCAAGGGGACCAGGGTGGGCTTCGAGAACTCTGTGGGAGAAAGGTAAGGGCTGACCCTCCTCGGGGTCACCCAGAGAAACTCAGAGAGCCTGGCGGAGCTGGAGGGCCCTCCCCGGACCAAGGGAGGAGAAGCCATCCCACCAGAAGGTCCCTCCCGAGCTCCTACCTCCCATCAGATGCTGCGCCGGGACCTGGGAACACACCTGAGAAGACAAAAACGAGTCCGACCTGTCAACAAGGAGGGATGGCTGGCTGGCTGGATGGATAGAAAAGGGAAAATAACAAGTATTGGCGCGATGCGGAGAAACTAGAACCCTACGCACGGCTGGCCGAGAAGTTAAATGGTGTGGCTGCTGGGGAAGCATTTTGGTGGCTCCTCAGCAAGTTAAACACAGAATTACCATGTGATCCAGCAACGCTGCTCCTGGGTATCTACCCAAAAGACTTGTACATGAATGTTCACAGCATTGTTCACGATAGTCAAAAGGTAGAAACGGCCAGATGCCTGTCCACAGAGGGGCGGATAAAATGCGGTATGTCCGCCCGTATGATGGGATAGGATTTGGCCATAAACAGAAAGCACTGTCACATGCCACAACATAGATGAACCCTGACAACATGCTAAGTGAAGGAAGCCAGATGCAATAGCCACAGATCATCTGATTCCATTCGCATGAAACACCCAGAACAGGCAAATCCACGGAGACGGCAAGCTGACTGCTGGTTGCCAAGGGCTGGGGAGAAGGCAGTGCGGGGTGGGGGTCGCTACTGAGCACAGGATTTTGTTTGTTTAGGGGAGATGACGATGTTCTGAAACTAGATAGAGATGTTGGTTATACAACATTGCATATGTCCTAAGTGCCACCGAATTATACACTGTGAAATAGCTAAAGTAGTAAATTTTAGGCTATGTGTCTTTTACCACAATTAAAAAATAATAAGCCCTACAGGCTAGAACTTATAATTTAAAAAAAGAAACAAGAGAGAAGCTAACAGTGATGCTCCGTATGATAAAGGCACCAGTGAGGAAGGCCAGATACCACAGGCCACGGAAAGGAAGTCATAACTTGGATGGGGGAGGGTGTCGGCAAGGAAGACTTCCTGGAGGCAGCGGTATCTAAACTGAAAAGGAAATATCGGAGAATGCAGGGAGGAGGTGTGGAGAAGGCTGTGGGAGGAGAAGGTGAGGTGAAAAGGCAGGTGTAGAAGCCCAGGGGCCTGAGAGCCTCGTCATCTCCAGGGGGATTCAGAGGAACAGGTGTGGAGTGTGCAGGGACCACGCAGAGCACAGCGCCGGTGCAGACGCCCTCGGGACGGAGGTCTGCCATTCCAGGGGCTGCCAGTCCCAGCTGACCTCAGGGAAGAAGAGAACAAGGCATCTGCAGCCATAGCCTCAGGCAAAACCTTGTGAGAGGGGCATGCAGTGGCCAGGGGGACGTCTGAATCGTCCCAGCTCCTCTGCAGCCCTCATTACCCCACCCTCGCCCAAGCCCTCGTGTGCAGGGACAGAGTAGAAACAGGAGGAGGGGACACCTCTCAAAGGAGCAACTGGTACAGGGACTCGAACTTTGGCTGAGCGCTGCTGACTCTCATTCAAGTACTGCCTCCACTCTACAGATAGGGAAACTGAGGCTCAGGCTGCTAAAAGGCTTTCTCAGAGTCACATGGGCCATGAGTGGTAGGGCAGGGACTCAGCCCCAGACAGCCTGAGCTCAGTCTCGGGTGCATGACACACAGGGCCAGCCGGGGAGGTGGCACAAGAAAAGAGGTGGTGGAGACACTCCCCTGTGACCCCACCACTGCAGAAGGAGACCCTGGTGCGGGTAATGCTTTGTCTTCCCCTCCCACCCCTGGACACCGGCCGGCACCCAGCCGCCCTGCAGGGGCTGGCCCTGGAGCCAGTCACTTCCCCTAAGGGCTTCCCTTCTCCCGGTCTCTGCCCTCCCCAGCCCCGTGTGCGCCGTCTGCCTCCGCCCGTGTCCTCCTCAAGGCAGTGCACGCTCCGCCGGGACTCTGGGGAGCCCGCGAAGGGCCTGCCCTTGCTTCTAAGATCAGGCAGGGACTTCCTGCCGCCCTGGGCACCACTCGGTTCATTAACGCGGCGACACCGCTCAGCTCCGGAAGTATTTGCTGTTCTCAGGTGCTCCCAGATGGCTTCAAAGTGTGCACAGAGCTTCCTACGGTGACGGGTCGCAGGCAGCTCCCACGGATCCTGCCCGGAGCAGGTGCCGACCGCCCACGCCTCCTACAGAGAGATGCGCTCTGCAAAGGACAGACACGTTATCTTCATAAAATACGAGATTACTGTGAATCCGCAGAGGCTTGAACTGGTTAAAATATTGAAAGCAGCAATAATGTTGCAATTATTTAATGAGGGAAAAAAATGAAAGATAAGAACCCTTATCTAACACTCCGAAGCACTGTGAGAAATTCATCCTGAATAATAGGTAACTTAGATCCCATCCTCGGGCCAGAGGTTCCAGCCGCCCTGAGTCCTTCTCTGCTCCTGAAACAGAGCCGAGTCTCTGGGTCCTTCCCGCCCGCCCCTCCTGGTTCTCCCGTCCCAGCCCAGTCCAGCCGAGAAAAGGCTTCTCAACTCTCAGGCCCAGCTCCCGCGGATCCAGGAAGCCTGCCTTGATTGCTTCTGGCTGAGCCGGGGCTCCCTCCCCTGAGCGGCCTCAGAACCATGCGCACATGTTACGGTGTCTGCTGCGCTGTCCCGTGGGCATTTACCTCTCTGGTTCCCTGTGAGAGCCCCCCTTCCCTTTTGAGAGAAAAATGGACTCATGTTCGTTTTCCCACGCCTGGCAGAGCCTGGCATACCGGGAATGCCCCAGCCAGACTGCTGGGACAAGGCAGCCAGGGCCTCTGAAGAGGGCGCCTGCTTTCCCAGACCCTCCGGAGGCGGTTGCAGAGCCAAACGCAGAGCCTGCGTGTGCGGTTCTAGTCCCAGGCTCGGGCTCCAACGCCCCCGTGCAGAGTGGCCAGACATGGTGACTGAAGGGAGACTGAGGACATCTAAGCAGGGGCAAGGTGGGCAGGTTCCTGCCCTCTAGAAGCTCACACTTGGTGGGGAGCAGGTGGGGACAGGCAGTGACACAAACACAGGAGGATTTTTAGAAGAGAGACAGCACCTGCTGAGTGCAGCTGCCACACTAAGGACGGAGACAGAGAGGTAGTCGCCGTGTCTTACTGCAGCAGAGATCACCACCTAGTGAGGGATCCGTGAGCCTTTATTGTGAAAAATCAAATAATCCCCAGAACTCCAGATGCCAATTTCTCAAGCTGCAAGTGCAGACGTATGAAAAGGTAACTTCTATTTTTTCTTTATTTTTAAAACTTTATTTTTTCTGACTTCAACTTAATTCTATCGTAAGCTCCATCCACCAGTGGTGGAAGTGTGACTTTAGATAGCTCAGGTTAAGCCCATTCAGTTCAGTGTCCTCTCCCTGCTGTTTGTCCCCAGGGAAGCATCCATATTCGGGAGGGACGTTTATATTGTGTCCAGCAGAGAAGGACTAAACTGCAAGCCATCATTAACTCAATGTAGACCCTGATTGCATTGGCATAATCAGCTACTTCTCTATGTTCCCATCAGAGAAAAGTCCTCTCTAGAGGAAGAAAAAAATTTCTTTTTCTTGCCTAATTGCTCTGGCTGGGACTTCATGTACTATGTTGAATAGAAGTAAAGTGGGGATCCTTGTCTTGTTCTAGTTCTTAGGGAGAATGCTTTCAACTTTTCCCCATTCAGTATGATATTGGGTGTGGGCTTGTCACACATAAGGCTTTTATTATTTTCAGGTGTGTTCCTTCTAGGCCTAGTTTGTTGAGGGTTTTTATCACAAAGGAATGCTGGATTTTATCAAATGCTTTTTGTGTCTCTGTTGAGATGGTCATATGGTTTCATTTTTAATTCTGTTTATGTGGTGAATCACATTTATTGACTTGCTTATGTTGAACCATCCTTGCATCCCTGGAATAAAATCCACTTGATCATGGTGTATTATCATTTTGATGTCCTCTTGGATTCAGTTTGCTAGTATTTTGTTGAAGATTTTTGCATCCATGTTCAGCAAGGATAGTGATCTACAGTCTTCTTCTTTTGATATGTCCTTTCCTGGCTTTGATATCAGGGTGATGCTGGCTTTGTAGAATGAGTTAGTGAGGATTCCCTCCTTCTAGATCTTTTGGAACAGTTTCAGTAGAATTGGTACAAGTTCTTTGTATATCTGGTAGAATTTGGCTGTGAATCCATCTGTTCCTAAGTTTTGTTGTTGTTGAGAGATTTTTTTTTTATTACTGATGCAATGTCGCTATTCATTATTGATCTGTTCAGGATTTCTATTTCTTCCTGATTCAAGTTTGGGTGGTTGTATGTTTCCAGCAATTATTGCATTTCCTTTAGATTGTCTAGTTGGTGGATGTACAGATGCTCATAGTAGTCTCAGATGATCTTTTGTATTTCTGTAGTATCAGTTGTACTCTTTCATTTCTCATTGAGATCATTTGAATGCTTTCTCTACTTTTTTTTGGATAATCTAGCTGGTAGTATATCAACTTTGTTTATCTTTTCAAAGAACCAACTTTTCATTTCACTGATCCTTGGTTTTATTTTTTTTTTATTTTATTTATTTATTTATTTATTTTATTTTTTTTTTGAGACAGAGTCTCACTGTGTTGCCCGGGCTAGAGTGCCGTGGCATCATCCTAGCTCACAGCAACCTCAAACTCTTGGACTCAAGCGATCCCGAGTAGCTGGGACTGCAGGCATGCGCCACCATGCCCGGTTAATTTTTTTTCTATATATTTTTAGTTGTCTGATTAATTTCTTTCTATTTTTTAGTAGAGACGGGGTCTCACTCTTGCTCAGGCTGGTTTCGAACTCCTGAGCTCAAACGATCCGCCCGCCTTGGTCTCCCAGAGTGCTAGGATTACAAGCGTGAGCCACCGTGCCCAGCCAGTTTTATTTTTTTGGTTTTGATTTTGTTTAGGTCAGCTCAAATCTCTGCTATTTATTTTCTTCTGCTAGCTTTGGGTTTGGTTTGTTCTTGTTTTTCTAATTCTTTCAGGTGTGATGTTAGGTTGTTAATTTGTGATCTGTCTTATTTATTTAGGCATTTAGCACTATAAACCTCCCTCTTAGCACTGTTTTTGTTCTGTACCTCAGAAGTTTTGATAAGTTGTGTAACTATTATCATTCATTTTTAAATTTTTTAATTTCCATCTTAATTTTATTATTGACCCAAAGATCATTTAGGAGCAGGTTTTCTAATTTTCATGTATTTATATGGTTACAATAGCTGAAAAAATAAAATGCCTAGGAATATATTTAACCAAGGAGGTGAACATTCTCTACAAGGAAAAGTACAAAATACTGATGAAAGAAATCCTAGATTACACAAACAAATGGAAAAACATCCCATGCTCATGGATTGGAAGAACCAATATTGTCAAAATGACCATACTATCCAAAGCAATCTATAGATTCAATGCAATTCGTATCAAAATACCAACACCATTCTTCACAGAATTAGAAAAACAATGCTAATTAGCTGGGCATCATGGTGCATGCCTATAGTCCCAGCTACTTGGGAGGCTGAGGCAGGAGGATCACTTTATCCCAGGAGTCTGAGGTTTCAGTGAGCTACGATGATGCCACCTTACTCGACCCAGGATAACAGAGCAAGACTGTGTGGGAAGGAAAGAAGGAATTAAGGGAGGGAGGGAGAATCCTAAAATTTATATGGAACCAAAATAGAACCTGAATAGCCAAAGCAATCCCAAGCAAAAAGAACAAAGCTGGAGACACCATGTTACCTAACTTCAAATTACACTATAAGGCTACAGTAACCAAAACAGCATGGTACTGTCACAAAGGTAGACACATAGACCAATGGAACAGAATGGAGAACCCAGAAATAAAGCTGTATACCTACAACCAACTTTGACAAAGCAGACAAAAACCTATATTGAGAAAGGACTCCTTATTCAATGAACGGTGCTGAGAAAATTGGATAGCCATATGCAGAAGAATGAAATTGAACCCCTATCTTTCACCATATACAAAAATAAACTCAATGTGGATTGAAGACTTAAATTTAAGACCTGAAACCATAAAAATTCTAGAAGAAAACCCAGAAAAAACTCTTCTGGACGTTGGCCTAGGCAAAGAATTCATGATTAAAATCTCAAAAGCAAATGCTTTAAAGGGCCCTGCAAATCCCTCTGCTCGTTCTCTTGGACTGTGCATGCTGGGCTAAGCCAGCTACTGCATTAGGAACAGACTCACGGAGATGTCCATGTAGCCAGGAGCTGAGGACTCAAGCCAACAGCCATGGGAGTGGAGCTTCTTGGAGCAGTTCCCCCAGCGAGAAAGCCTTCGGATGACTCCAGTCCGACTGGCATCTTGACTGCAATCTTGTAAGAGACCCCAAGCAGGAACCATCCAGCTAGGCTGCTCCTGAATCCCTGACCCTCAAAAACTATGGGATGATAAATGTATTAAGCCACCAAGTTTGGGGGATAATTTGATACACAGCAACAAATGACGAATACAGCAAATACTGCATGATCGTATCTATCTAAATTTCCAAAACAGGCAAAATTAATCTACGGTATTTGAAGTCAGGACAGCCACACTTGTGAATATGTAGTGACAGGATGGGGGTGTATGGAGGGCAGGCTCTGAAGACGACCACTATCATGTGTGCCTTTCCTGTACGCACATGCCACTCCTCTCCCTGGGCTGGCTTTGTAACTTGCTCTGACCATAAGATGCAGAGGACACAGTGCCAGTTCTGAGCCCAGCCTGCCAGCGGCCTGGCAGCTTTCACTTTGTCACTGGGTGGGGAAGAGAGCTCCCATGCTGTAATGCAGCTCAGGCAGAGCACCGAACAGCGCGGCCGCACGAGGAGGAGAGGGGAGGAACGCTGAGGCGCCAGGTATCCGAGCGAAGCCTTCCTGGACATATGTGCCAGCCAGATCAGCTGCCAACTGAATGCAGCTGGCTGATTTACCCAGACAATGCCAGACAGAGCAGAAGGACAGCTCCATGGAGTCCCGCCCACATTCCTGACCCACAGAATAAACAAACTGTATGTTTTTTAAGCCACAGAGTTTTAACGTGGTTTGTTATGAAGCAATGGATAACTAAAACAGGGCCTAATGGAGTTGGCAGGGTTCTGATAATCTTCCACTGCTTAATCTGGGCGTGTTCATCGTCTTCTGAAAACACACAGATCTGTACGCTTTACGCACTTATGCACTTTTCTGTATATGTCAGTAAAAAAATTACCCCCAAAAGCTGTTTATCAATCTACTTATTTATTTACTTATCCACTCATTCATTCGCTCATTCATTTATTTAGAATCCTGGCACACAGGTGTTCACAGTTCTGGGAAGAAGTATTTGAGAACACAAAACAGTGGCAAGAGGACAGGGAGGAAGTGAGATTGACACTGAAGCGTAGAGGTCGAACGCGAGTTTGCTAAGTGAAGAGGAGAATGGAACATTCCATCCAGGCTAAATGCCATGTACAGATGCCCTGCAGTAGAAGAGATATCATTCTATTCAAGGCATCAGGAAAGGTCCACATGAATAGACAGGGCAGAAAGGTGACCACGAGAGTGACCAACCACCCCAGTTTGCTCAGGTCTGTCCCAGTTTTAGCACTGAAGGACCCATGTCCCAAGAAACCTCTTGGTTTCTGGCAAACCCAGACAGCTGGTCTCCCGAGAGGCTGGAGATGCAGCAAGTGCCAGAGTAGGCAGAGGCTGAATGTGCTGGGTCTTCCAGGCCACAGAGAGGAGACTGGGCTTTACTCTAGGAGCTGAGGATTTAGGCAGACAGTGGGATACTGGTATTATTTCTGCCTTCAGAGAGCTAATTTGGATGACTGCTTAGTCAATTTTATTAATTGTTCATGGATTTGACACTCTCCCATTCGTCCATGAGTTAACTGGTGACAAAGCACTGAAATCACTGACTGCGCTGTCCAGGCACAATGGCAGCCTCTAACGTCAATACTGCGGGGCCTGTCATGATGAATCCAGGAGTCCCCCGGCACACCCCAACACCCATCTGCCCTCAGACCTTCACCCCAGTCTCCCACTGTCTCTCCCAGCTGCTTCTCTGATGACGAGATGACCTGGTTTGCCATCAGCAGCAGTGACAGCCTCGGGGGCCTTTCCAACTGCTTCCCACTAATGGCCGCTAAATCCTTTTTGCAAACATCTTAGAAGTAAGAATTTTCCAAAGACCTCTTTTACTAAGAAACTCGAGCAAACCAACACAAGGCAGTAACTGGGAGGGCAACGTGGTGTGAAAAAAACACAGCACTTTGAATCCTGGTTCCGTCATGTACAATGAACACGTGTAGCCTCGGAAATACCCCTGGACTTAGTATTTTTATCAATAAAATGGAGAAAATAATCATGATAGCTGCCCTGCCTCCATCACAGAGAAACTGCGAGGAAGAAAAGCGGCAAATCAGACGATGACATTTGGCCAACTGCAAATCACAAGACAGCTTGCACTCTCACCAGACGTAAGATGGGGACAGCAATATGTCCCACGTAGAATTACCGTATGGATTCTTCCATGTTTTATACTTAGCGCTTACTAGGGACTGGGCACACTGTATGTGTGGGTTAAGACAAAGGTCTTGCCTTCGTGGAGCTTACAGTCCAGGGGGGAGACAGATAGTGAACAAATATATACCTTAATGCCAGGTAGTGGTAAGTAAAAAGCAAAGTAAAGATATGGTGAAGAAGTAAAGATATGGACGAAGAAGGCAGTTGGCTGTGTATCCAGGAAGGTGTCTGGGAAACACATTATCTACACTTACACTGGACAGGCACCACAGTGAAGTGGGAGTGTGGGTAATGGGAAGAATAAAGGTCTGCATGTCGAAACGGCAAATGCAAAGGTCCCGTGGCAGGAACAGAAGGGAGACAAACGTGGTTAGGGTATGTAAGCAAGGCACGGGGGATGAGTTCTCAGAGGAAGGCAAGGGCCAGATGCTGTAGGTGCTCCTAAACCAAAGAAAAGAGTTTGCATTTAAGCCCGTGTGTTGTGAAGCTACTGGGGCGGGAACGCAGGGAGCCGAACAAGGGAACGGCAGCAGTGGGTTTGCGTATTTTGAAGAAGAGCTTTGGCTGCTGCTCGATGAACGGATGGGAACAGGGGACAGGGGAAGCGAGCAAAGTACGGGAAGAAGCTCGAGGTCACTGCAGGTGTCTCAGCAAAGGACCAAAGTACTGATGGTAACAGGAATGCAAAGTCGTCCAAAGGCAAACGTGTCCTGAAGGGAGAGCCGGCCGGACGTGCTGGCGGATTGGGTGAGGATTTTGAGGTAAAAGGAAAATTCAAGAAGAGCCATACTGTTTACTGATATTGAAGTAAAATCATGCACAAAAATCACTTAGCACAGTGGCTGGCATATAGACACTTAATGTGCCATGACTATTTCTTGTTATACTTATTATTTATTTTTATTACGACCAAGCTGGGGACTAATTATAGGTTGTCGGGCTGGCGGAGCTGCTGGCAGTCTCCAGTCTCTTGCCATCACCCGCAACTCCTAGCGCCGCCCTGCCCGATCCACCCCACGGACCTCGCTCCCCAGCATCTTGGCCAAGCCCATTCCCCATCCAGCGAGTCTGTCTCACTTGGGCTTCCAGTTAGCAGGAAGACAGACTCTTTGGCCACACCCGGAGGGCATCACCCATTGTTACCTGTGGCATCTGCTTCTGCTCTTCAAATTCGAGTCTCTGGGGGACAGAACCTAGACATCCCTGCTGTAGTTTAAAGACTTTCCCAGGCAACTCTACTGAATAACCAGAGACATTATTGCAGCTTTGCTTTTAAGATGCTGAGGGTCTCAACATACCCCAAAGGGGATGCAGAATTCCTGCCAGGGAAACGGTGCTTCATGAGGGTCTTGAGTAGATGCTCATTAAACTCAGCAATTGGCAGCAGCAATTTGAATGATGACATAAAACTTAAAAGTTGAATTTTTATGTAAATATTTTGGCACGTTGTGCTACACTACAAAGATGCTAAAGGGAGCATAAAAATGGAAAGATGTAGATTGTCATCAATGACATCCAGAGTGGAATCCTAGCATGAGACAGGTGCTCGGCAATCCCCAGGGACCGTGAGTGATGGGGCTGGCGGTATTCCACGTTCCCTCATAGGTACACAGGAACTCCTGGCAGAAGCTTTAGAAGCTTCAAAGACCTTTGAAGTCTAGGTTGCCAGGCCTGTGAGTTCCAGGTTAAAAACCTTGGGAAAAGAACATGGCTCTTAGAAGGCCAGAGCCAGGCCCTGCCAATCCCGTAAGGCCAGCACCGAGCACGTGCCGGGCTCATTGAGTGAAGGAAAGAATTCTACACCAGCCATTCCTCTGAGCCTTTGGCGAGTGATCCAGATTCCTGCTTGTCAAGCCAACCCTCCTGGAATCCAGTTATTTTTCTGAATAAATATTAAGAAGTAACCTGTATTCTAGATAAGTGCAACAGGTAAGAGAATATGGCCCCATGAACTCACTCTGAGCTTTAAAATGCTTAGCAGCTCCTGTACCTGGTGGGCCAACTCACATCTGGGAAACATTCACACACTTATTTCTTACTTATGAAGTCGAGAACATCTTTATGCTGGGTGACGTAGTCAGAGCCTTCCCTAGGGTTGCAGAAAGGGATAACGAGAGCTGGTTTCTTGGCACAATAACACACTCTTTATGAAAATTCTTTCCCGTGCTCCTGGCAGGCCAGCGCAGCACTTAGAATGACATCACCCAGCCACCCTTTAATCCACAAATCTCAGCAGCAGAAATGCGTCACGCACACACGGCCACAGCCGAGAGAGTGATGAGGTCCAAATACTCTATTTCACTCCAAAGCTGCCTGAGACTGGAGCCAGGATTCCCTCAATACCATATGATATTCTGCTGCGCACATTTTTAAATGCTTTACAAAATGCTTGGGGGAGTCCAAACCCAGGTCTGTACTTTCTTTAAGGTCATTTTTGAACCACTGGTAAATGTCAGAGTAGCAAAAAGTGCAGCTATTTTAAACTCTTCGTATCTTATGTTGTAATATTTATCAAAGAACCAAGAATCCCCACAATTCTGCTACTAGCGCAAAAGCCACTGTCACTACAGCTGCTGCTGTTACGGCTACTGGTAGTAGAAACGATCACAACAGAGAGGGAAGTTCCCCTAAACGCCCCCTTCTCCTCTTGTCCTCCCCAGATGTAGTCACGGCGATTGCTGGGTACCTTTTGACCAAGCATTTACAGACATACGTGTCCACACATAGAAATATATGGGCTTCTTTATTACATAAATACATATTTGTCTGCAACTTGCCTTTTATTTTTTTCCTCTTGACAATATGCCTGTAAGACCATCCCCCAGGTCAATATATATAGGGGAAGTATTAAGAATTGCAATTACATGGTCAAAGGTTGTACACATTTTATTATCATTAATAGAAGATAATGCCAAATCGACCTCCAAAACGGCTCAGAGCACTGAAGTAACAGCTTGGCAAAACAGCACACAGCTCTGGTAAGCCACTTAGCCTTTCTGTGCCTCAGTTTCCTAACTTGTAAGATGATGATTAGTAATCCATCCCCTGCTCACGTGCCAGGGTGGCTGCGAGAACAGAATCAGACCACATATGTGGCTGCACTGTGAAGTGTACAACGTAGAGTACAAGTGTACAACGTAGAGTACAAGTGTCAGGAATTACTCAACAGGAGACTTCAAAGGCAGCTGGCAGCTTCACAGATGGGCCAGGCAGTCGGAGCTGCGGCCGCCTGCTCACAGCGCCGGCGTTGGGAAACCCCACCGCTGTGCTGTCTCTGGCGTTACGGAGAACCAACCCGCCTCGGTTGCAGAGGGAACAAGCACAGGCTCAGCTAGGCATCCAAATTGCAGGGCTTCCTTCATATATTCAGAGCATGTACATTTGGCATTAATTTAAAATCATCCATCGTACCTCTTATCAGGGTAAGGACATTGGTGCATTTTAGTGTTATCTTAAAGTTAATTTGAGGCTTTAAATATTTAAGTGTTTGATAACTTGTGGTCTGGAAGGATGAAACACTGAGAGAGCTGTAGGTTGTATTTACTTCTCTCCAGGTAGGATACAGCAGGCTCGCTCCCCCTCTTCTCCAAATAACACTGACTTTTAAAGAAGTCTTTTTTAAAATTCATTTTCAGGCTACTTATTCTTTCAAAATGAAGATGCTCTATTCAAGAGGCAAAGAAATAACCTCTAAGTAGCTTCCTATACTATGGAATATTGGGTTTGGAGCAAACACTCGGTGATCTATGTCAGTGTGCAAGGATGCACATTTGTAAAATGAGTTATTAGCATCTTAGAAGCCAGCCTTGTGGCCTCTGCCTCATCTTAGCAGAGCACTCACTACGCACAGCACTATCAGGCCAACAGAACGTGCCAGGGAGCTCCTTGCGTGA
This sequence comes from Avahi laniger, assembly GCA_963575035.1. NCBI lineage: Eukaryota > Metazoa > Chordata > Mammalia > Primates > Indriidae > Avahi > Avahi laniger. The sequence continues at coordinate 16,941 of CAUYSK010054455.1, forward strand.
AACACTCTTACTTCCCAGTCAGTGGGGGTTCATTCATTGGTACAATTCATCTGCTCATTCATTCACTCGGGGGGCTATCGGGGATGGTTGGTTGTGGTGTGGTGGGTGAGCTGCCCATGCATGTCCCATCCTAGCTCTCGCCCCTCTGCTACTCACCAAAATGTTTGACCTTAGGCAAGGGTCTCCTCCACTTAAAGCAAAATAGGGATTTTTAAAAAGCACCTGCTTCAGGCAATGTGTGAGCACTAATCACACAATACACAAAGCACCGAGAATGGTACCAGGCACAAAGTCGTGTGCAGTGAACGCCTGCCCTCAGGTGTGTGCAGGTGTGTGCAGGGCACTGTGGAGATGCCGGGCTGAGAGAGAACACATAAAATGTGATACAGCATCAGAGCATGCAGAGAAAGAGCTTCTGAATGCAGAGTCGAGATGTGACACCGGAGGCCCCGCATCCAAGGATGTGCAGCGTAGAAAGAAGAAAGGGGACCCCAGCAGACATACTCGTGAGTCTCCCTGGGACCAGAAATAAGCTTGGAGTGCTGGAACCTCGAGAGTGGGGCAGGCATTTGTGGAAGAAAATCCATGTTTTTGAAACATGAACAGACACTGTTTGGGGCACGTTCACAGATGCTGCCACGCTCCGTGGAATATGGATAAGGGCCAGAGAGGGCAGCACTGTGAATGCCAACCGAGACCCGAGACTCAGTGTGGCTGAGGAGGAGTCACCGATTACCTTTGAGCAAAGCAGAGCAGTGACATCATCAGCCGGGCTCCCGGAAGGGTGACCCGGCAGCAGATGGAGAACAGTTGAGAGAAGAAAAACCCAGAAGCAGGAGACCAGGTGGAGTCCTACAGGAACACTGAGTGACACGTGGCTAGGGTGGGGGCTGGTCAGACAAACACTGATTTGTTACTCCTCTGCCCTGGAATCATTCCCAGTGGCCTTGATGCACGCTGTCATTTCCAACCTTGCGTGGGGGTCTGGTGAGGCCCACTGGGCTCACAGGAAAAAATTTTAAAAGATCAATTGGACAACAAGCAAATGAAAAACACGAAAATGTGCCTTTCTACTGGGAAACCTAACATCAAGGATTTAGTTTCAGGAAAACGACATCATCTGTCCTAATACTGTTGTGATTTGAACATTTGTGCTCTTGTAATTTTGTTTGCATTTAATTAATCATTCGATTTGGTTTAGAGTTGTATAAGAGCTAGCAACGTAAGAACTTTATACCTCGTTCTATGCTCTTATATACGTGGTGCAATCAAAACAATCACATCGTCAAAGTCTGCCTTGACCCGACATGTCCTGCAGCCGCTGCCTCATTTCTCTGCTGTACTTTGCAACCGAATCCACGGCCGGACATGATCTGAATGGCGACGTCCAACTCCCCACCTCCCATTTTCTGTGATGTTCATTCCCACTGGGTTTTTGATCCAGGCTTTCCTCAAGGTCACCAGTGACCTTTGGGCTGCTAATCCCAAGGTCCAGTCTCGGTCCTCATCTTACCTGGCCTGTGGGCAGCATCTGGCTCTGCCAGTCCTTCCTCCTCCAGGAAACGCTTTCTTCCCAGCCTGTGGCTGCATTCTTCTGGGATGCAGTCTTTTGGCTGTCCCTGGACCACACCGAGTACCCCCCTGCCTCAGTGGCGTGCTGGAGTCAGCGTGCACCTGCTCCATCTGGCTGACGGAGATCATGAGCATCTCGTTCCCACGGCACATGCAGTGACCTCGTGTTGGTGGCTAGAAATCGGCCATGGCGGGCAGGTTTATACCATGGAATTCAGCAATGTGGCAAATGAGGGCTTTTTCCAAAGAGCTGATTGTTAGTCATTTGCCAGCACACCACTGCTCTGCCTGCAACGCCTTCCCGGATTTGTCCCTGTATCTTCTCACTTCCCTTACGCCTCTGCTCAAAAGAACCCTCTCCAGAGGGTCCTCCCGGACTACGCCATATAAAACAGTAACCCCTGCACGCTGCCCTCCCCACTGACCCCTCATTAACTGTTCTCTACCTGACACACTAAATATTTGACAGTTTATTGTTTCTTTCTCTTCCAGAATGCCAGCTGGATAAAGACAAGGGCTTTGTTCTGTTCACTTCTTTATCTCCAGCACCAAGAGCAGTGCCTGGCATGTTGAAGGTGCTAAATATTTGCTAAATGGATGAATAAATGCATTTTTATGAATTATTTTATGAATTATTCCAAGCCCATATTGATTTTTTTTTGGTAGTTGTTTACTACATTGAAATGTTGCACAGTAAAAAGGTAAAATAGATGGATCTATGTATACTGATAGGAAAAGACATCTAAGATTAAAGAACAAGTTGCTAAATGTCAAAAAATATATACATAACGTACATGTATATACAGACATATTTAGAAAAATGTCTAAAAGGATATAAAAGACTGTCATATTTTAATTTTACATACTTTTAGAATGTGATTTTTAAAACAATGAGCATGCATCACTTTTGTTTTCATGCGTTCCAAATTTGTAAAAGCAAGAAATGAAAACTCACTGGATTGTGAGCTCCATGAGATCAGTTGTATTTGTCTGGACATGTTTAGTGTCTAGAAACTTCCCGGTAAACAGTAGGTGCCCAAAGGTGCTCTGTAATGGATGAGTTCCAGTCCACATAAGCCTGGACCCAGAGGGAAAGGAGGGGCAGAGGAGCGTGGGGTATAAATTAAATGGGGAACCCGCAGCCCCGCCAGTCAGCGAGGTACACGTGTGGCGTGAAGGACAAGGGAAAGGAGGTGGCCGGGCTGTGATCACTTATTAGCAGATGGTGGACACTGCCTGAGCACCATGTTCTTGCCAGGCACCGTGTGGTACCTCAGGACAAAGGGGATGAAGAAGGCAGGTTGCGGTGCCATGAGCCGAAGCATAGAACTCAAGTGCAGAAGTGGGTTCGGCGGAAAAGCAACAAGCTTCCTTTGAGCCGTGTTGCACTTGCAAAGCGAGGACTGGAGCCACACACCTGGGAGGTGGCCGCACTCAGACCGGGAGCCTGGGTGTTGGGCCTCAGGTGTCCTCCCCACCACTGGACTCATCTCACCAGGACTCACCCCTTACCACTGACAAAGGGACCACTTTATCAAATCCCAATTTAGGATTCAAGACCATCAACCTGGAAACGCCTCTCTTACCAGCTGAATTTATAGTATGAGAAATGGACAGAATTAGACACAGACGATAGTGCTTTTCTTCTTGGGAAATCAAACTGTTTATTCTTGTCCTGAGTCCTACACGGTACCCTATTACACATGCCATTATCCACACATTCAATTTAGGAGATATTTATCTTCCATTTTAAGAAATCATGATAACTCATTATGGGAAAAAAACATCAGGCACACTTCATTATGTGTTTTCCCTCAATTAGGTAGATACCTCAGTGAATTAATAGTAAAAAAGATACAGATATTTCTTCTGACCTGGATTTTCACTGGGTTTTCTCAATATTAGGCAGTAGATAACAAGATAAAAATCAATGACACATCTTAGAAAAGTGCATTTTAAAGTTTCCGAAGCCAATTGTTTACAGCCATAATGACTTGATAAAAATAGAGAACTTCTTTTCTGTTGTTGTTAATAATTTTCTTTCTAGAAATGTGATGGATATGACAGAAAAAGCCTTAAGATTGGTATAACAAGCTTGATTCTGCAACTAATTAGCTGAGTGACTTAAAGCAAGTCATATGACCTCTCTACGACTCCTTTCTTCGTCTGTAAAAAATAGTTAGAATAATCGCCTCAAGACTGTCATGAAGGTTAATAATGTACTTTATAAAATCGTTATGACAAATTTCAGCAATAGCAATTATGACTTGTATTCATTTGTTAAATAAAAGAATTTTAGTTGTATAGATATGTTATTAAAAATAATTGTGTCTTAAGCTTGTTGGAACTACTGATTATGAACATTTTTCTGCAACTCTTGCTAGATAATCTGATTTAAAAAAAAAAGCCGATGCACAAATCACACTTATTTTACCAAGTGTCTGTAGCCAACCACTACCTTCTCTGCTCCTGGCATTTGGTGATGCCTCCATCCTTCTTAGGAAGACCCCTAATGTGACCCCAGCATTTATCACAGTCGTGGTCAATTTTCAGGCATTTGATATGCTTTAGGGAAAAGAACAGGTAAATAAAACTGAAAGGTAAGAACCTATCAAGCAAAAGCATGGTAGTCTACTTATGAACCCAAAGCCCCTATGGGTTATCTGGTGGGTAATTGAATGTGTAAAAGCCAGTTTAAGAGCTTGCATTCCACAAAAGGGGGTTCTCTGTAACCCTGAGCAAAGGACTTCCATTCACACAATTTCGTTCTAAAGCCGAGCAGCCCCTTGTTGACAAAACAGGCAAAAAGTGGAGTGAAGACACCTTGGAAGGATTCATGTCATCAGCGCTTGGGAGACATGGGACGGTGGCATGAGAGTGATGGCTCTTTGGTCCTTGTGGTAACATGACTCCCACTCTCTCTTTAGAAGGAATAAGAAAAACGCCCCACACAGCACCTGCCTCTTCTCCCCATTAAACCTCTCGTTTTCTCTCCTTGCATCTCCCTGTTTTCTGCCTCCAAAATTTTTCTCCTACAAAATCTCAGTGGTTCTGAGAAGAGATAGAGATTGGTAGGAGGGAGACATACAGGAACATATTTTGCATAATTTTAAGTTGTTCCCGTCATTCTGACATTTTTATTATTATTATTTCAGTTAACTTCAGGTTTTATCTATTTTTCCACTTATGTCTCCATCTGTATTTAATGCTTTTTTTTCTGAAAAGGTTGCCGTGCATTTGTGTATTATGGTGTTTAAATGATCTACACTTCAGCAAAATGTTCATCTTCGAAAGTGACCCTCTTGTCCTTGGCCTTCGCACTAAATGAAGGCAAGGACTGAAATTCGATGCCCTCTTTAATGAGAAAAACAAAACGGGGCTGAAGTAGATTAAATAATTCGTTTGAGGTCACTCAAAGTCAAGCCAAAACATGAGGCACTCGCTGGAAGCAAATGCATGTGTTTGGCCATTTAAATGTCTTGAGGGTCCAAATAATTTGGCATCTGGTGACACTTTGACTTTGTGGTTCTCTCGACCAGACTGGGAGCTCCCGAGTGCCTCGGACTGGCCGTTACTTCCTGTGTCGTTCTCACAACTCACGGATCACAGGATGGGGCACCTCAGGGAACAGCCACCGATTCCCAATGTTAAAGTGACTGAGAATCATCTGGGGAGTTTGCTCTAACCACAAATTCCCAGGCTGCTCCTCCAGAAAGCCACCCTCCTGGGAGCAGGCACAGGTACCAGAATCCAAATATTGAACAAATCCCGCATGTGACGCTGGTGCAGGTGGCCCAGGGGAACATGGGAAAATATTAAATACTGAATGACAGGGTGGTGGTTTCCAGCGAGGGATGCTCTCCGCCCACCCTGCAGCCTTTGATGTAATCAGTGTCTTAGGGATATTCACGCTTATGATCAAGTTATGGAGACAACAGACCCAACAAGGAAAGGAACTCCATGGCATCAGCCCTGCCCAGGTTTCAGGCAATGCTATCATCTTCCCTGCTCCATATTTCATTACACAGGACTTGACGGATTAGATTGATGTCATACTTGTGTGTTTATTTCATCCACCCATAAATTCCCTGTCGGTGCTTCAGAACAGAGAACTAAATTAATTTTAGTAAATCAAAATGACTTTACTGTCTTGCCTCCCAGTCTGGCCTCTTCCAGAAGACTTGGGTGTTGGAGAAGGTCTGAGGAGGGGCCACAGACAGCATTTCCACAGCTCATCCCAGGAGAAACGGAACTTTGGAAAGGACCATGGCTGATGCCTGAATCCCAGCACTTTGCAAGGCTGAGGTGGGAGGATCGCTTGAGGCCAGGAGTCCGAGACCAGCAATGGGCAACATAGCAAATTGGCTTTACAAAAAATTTAAAAATCAGCTAGGCATGGTGGTGTGTGACTGCAGTCCCAGCTGGATTGCTTGAGCCTAGGAGTTTGAGGCCGCAGTGAGCTATGACTGTACCTCCACACTCCAGCCTGGGCAACAGAGTGAGACCCTGTCTCTTAAAAAAGAAAAAGAAGAAGAAAGAACCATACCTATAACTCTGCAGGGTCACGGCTCAAAAGTAGGAAACCCTCTTGCTTAGGGGCTAGAAAATTTCCCAAGTTGATATGATCAGTCATTAATTTAAACATTAAAGCAGTGGCACAATCTATAATTAAAGAGAAGTTCATTTGAAATATACTGAACTGAGCAAACTCTTTGGCTGTGCTCTGTTCACCAGTTGCTGGTATTACTTCAGCTCCAGCTGTGTCGGGACATGTGCACAAGTGCGTGACCCTGATGACTGCATTCCCCTTGGGTACCCGGAAGGACTTGTACTCAGACCTTTGCCTGTCACTGTCTCAGTGCTGACACGCCCGAGGCCGTGGATTCCGATCCCCAGCCTTTCAATTTCTTTCCACAGTGGTTCCTGCACTGGACTCTTACTGAAATGAAAAGTACATCCACGAGAGATGGTGGGCTGCGAGGTAGTTATTAAAGGAAAGGCACGCAGTTTCGAAAAGCCCAAAGTTGTCTCCTGTCTGAAATTTTCCTGGTGTTCTTGACAAAAGATCTGAAAGGAGGAGAAAGTAACATACTGGCTCCTGACTTGCTAACTTCTCCGGACAGACTCACAGACACCCTCCTGGCTTCCCTGAAGCTGCGCTTTCATGCGCACGCGCACGCTCCGTCTCGCTCTCTCCACAAGCAGGAATCCCCGCTGCTCTTTCTGATGCCGCGACCACCTTGATCTAAGGCTCCATGAGTTCTTGTTCCTCTTATGAGAATGACAATCATCCCTTAAACAACACACCAAGAGATCAAAGATCCGTGCAGCACTTTACTAAAATCAGAGCGTCGACTCCTGGGGGCATGAAATACACTTTTCATAATTCCTGCTGACAACCCTCTGACGAGATGACTTTGTCCCCTCCGCCCTGGTGAATTTGCTGTAGGGGAAGCTCCTGGAAACAGAACGCAGGGGCCGTATGCCACCTGTTCAGTGGGACAACCCCCGTTCAGAGTGTGGAGTTTACGTGCATTTGCCTGCAAAGTGGGATTTCCCTCTCAAAGTGGGATTTTGCTAAATCGGTGTTAATCCCATTTACATAATCCACTACCTGGGGCTTCCTGAAGACCGTGTGACTTAGCAAGAAGCTGCTTTGGGGTACTGAATGGAACCCCAGTAGAAGAGAACTATTGATGTCGACATCAGCTTTGGCACCTGAGAGCCTGTTCCTACAGCTAATGGATTTTCTGCACGGGCTCACTGAGGCAAGTTAGCACGGGAGGATGCAGAAGTGAGTCAGTGATTGCAGGTCACACCCTCAAATGTCTGTGAGGAGCTAAATGGGGGAAGTTGGCCTGCTTGGGACAGTGGCAAACTTGGCAGGGCAGGTCCCACCCAGAAGGGTCAGCAGGGTCACTGCTACCATGCAAGGTGGCAGCCCTGACCTGCCAGAATTTCTAATGTTTCCAAAAATTCCAGAAATCTGTGTTTTAGGTGAAAACCACTGTATTTTTCTTAATCAACTTAATGTATATAGTTTAAAAAATCAAAGGCTTGTAACGACAGTAGCCCTCGCTCCATCCCTCTCCAAATACCATTCCCATCTTGGAAACTATTAATACCATTTTCAACTCTTCATTTCTTCTGGTATTTTCTTCAATATTACTAAAAATTCTGTTTATGCTGCTCTTTCTTAGTTCAGTTGTTCTAAACATTACCTGCTTACTCCCTGCGTTCACAGAGGTGGACTTATCGTAGGTCTCATTGTACCCGACCTTCCCGACACCGGCGCGTCCCTCGGACACCCCAGCTCTGCTGCCAGGGGATGTCACCTGGGGCTTCCCTGCACCTTTCTCCAGAGCCGAATCCCTGTTTTCTGGATTCCGTATTTTTCTCAGACATCATTTTGTTGGAACATATCTCTGGTAACTTCCTAAAAAGGCTGGTAGGAAGGTAAATGTTTTGAGGCCTCACATGCATGCAATGTCTTTATTCTACCCCCACACTGGATTGGGAATTTGGCTGGTATATTTCTACACTGAAAACTGCTTTCCTCTAGAATTTTAAAGGCCTCCTTCCAATGTCTTCCCCTTTCTAGGGTTGCCATAGATAAATCCAATGCATGTTTCTTCGTGTGTGTCTTGTTTTTCTCCGTAAACCTTAGGATCGTCTCTTTATGTATGGTATTCTGACATTTTATGGTGACATAGAGAGACTATTGGGTCTAAAACGTGGCCATGTCACTTATGGCTGTGTGATCAGGGACACATAACATAACCTCTCTGTGCCTTCAATAACTGAAGATGAGTACCCTTTGCATAAAGCGGTTGTGCAGCTTAGTGAGATAACAGATCAAAGCCCTTGGAACAGTGCTTGGCTAACAGTGAGCAGTTGGTAAACACTGGGCTCTGTGACCATTGATTCTTCCATCACCGTTCTTTGTTCTAGTCGGCCTTTCCTCGGAGTGGTTTGTGCCCTTACTGAACTACGTCTGTGATGACTTCCTCCCTCGGTTTCCTCTCTTCTTTCTTCTTGCAGTTCCTATTAGGCAGATATTAGACTCCTGGATTCTTCCTTTCCTACTCTGGTGCTTTTTCGTTTCTTTTTTTTATTATTTTTCTAGTTTCTGAACTATTTCCTGGACCTTTATTTTCCAATTCCACTGATTTCGTTGATGGCAATTACACTTTCAATTTCCAAGAGCTCGTTCTATTTCCCTGATGGTTTCTTTTCCATCAGCACGTTGCTTTTGGTTTCTGGATGCAGTACGTTCTTATCTCTCTCTGAGAATAATAAGTCAGCTTTTATTGAAATTATTTTCTGATTTCTGCCATCACATCTCCTCAGCGTTCCTTTCTTCTATTTGTTTGTTTTATTCTTACCATTTTTACAGTGCAGAATTTCTTCCGCTAAGTTCTGGCCGTCCCTGGCTGTGTGTTCATACCCAGGAGGGAGGTCCCTGAAGGCTGCATGGAACTGTGTGCCTGTGGCTTGTGTCTACTGACTGGTGGGCTCCAGGCGACTTTCTCTCCAAAGCCCTTCCCCTTTCCCCAGGGTAGAAGCCGCCACTATCCTGCCTGGGGACACAGCCGGGCTGCAACATTCTGGAACAGAACTGGGGGGTCCTGAGCTCTTGATGCAAACTTTCATTTAATCCACATGGTGTCCCACACCTCTCCTGGTCTTCGGAGGTCTAATTTCAATGCCTTTAGACGGTGAATTTCCTCTCTCTACAGGAGGCAGAGTGCCCTGGTATCCAAGTTCCGCCAATCCCACTAACCCGCCCGTGCCCCTCACATCCTGGGGCCTCTGGGTCCTGAGCCTCTTGGGGTCCTGCAGGCACTCTGGCCGTTTCTCCCAAGCACTGCCCGGCCAGCACGTTAGGCAGCAGCTTCTTTTGCTCTGTTGAGTCGGTTTATGCTCTTCTGTCCACTTTCTGTGTCCAGGGCGGGAGGGGGGGTGGGGGCGAGGAATCCTGATTTTTAAATCTAATTCAAATGTTATTATGTTCTTTGGCATAGGTAGGGGGGCAAAAAACGTGTCAGGGAGTCAGAATCAGCCCCTAGGCCAGTTGTTAACCTAGAGCAAGGCAGTGATTCTCGAAGCTTGGGACAATTCCACCCCAGCCCACACATAAGAATGATCTGAGATGTCATTAAAGATGCAGATCTCTAGACTCCGCCCTGGACTCACCTACACCAGAAGCCCTGTGAGTGGGGCCCAGGAATCTGCGTGTTTAACAAGTCGTCCTACGTGGCTTTGATGCCAGTGGCCTGGAGCGTGGCCCACGTTGATAGACACCACTCAGAGGTATGCCCACTGGAGCCGATCCTAGAGGCCCCGCCCCAAGGCCAGCCTACGCACTGCTCCGCCTCCTGGTGAGTCCCTGCTAGTTACGCACCAAGTCCTCACTGGGACGCACTTGACGTTGGCCTCGCTGGGAGTTCTCGTGTGTCGTGAGCTGTAAGGCACAGCCCAGGGATCCGCTGATTCCTTCGAGGCAGACGGTAGGAAGTCTAGTCAAGGTTCCGCTTGGCCCCGCACGGGGAGAACTCTTCAGCAGGAACAAAGATAAACTCCATCTTCATACAGGTGACTGTATCAAGGAGCTCGTGTTGGCAGGGCAGGCAGGCTGGCTGAACACCGCGTGCACAACCAGAGCTACGGGTCACACCGGTCGACAGAGGACTTTCTGGGGGTGTGACACTGAGTTATCGTTTCCCATAGAAGAGGGCCACAGTGGAAGATGGAAGATGCGCTCTGTGATGTAAAGCAGACGTTTTCAAGTAACAGAATACGCTCAAAGCCACCTTAGGACCTCTACAAAGATGGGGGACACAGAGAGGGAAGTAGATCCCAAGCAAGTCCGCGCCTCCGAGAAGACCTGCCATAGGGCCCACTAGCCCTCCCACGGGAGCCAGTGCCGCGGGAAGGGGATGAGCTCAAACCAGCCTGCTTGACGCTAGACAGGGGGACCACTTCCTTAGCTTCCCTGCCATTCAGTCTCTTTGTCTATTAAGAGGCGTCTTGCCATCTGTTGACGTGTCTGTGCGGCTTCCCACGGCTACAACCAGCTGCCTTTCCAAGGGCAACTGTCTCTTCTCCCCGACATGTATCTGAGGACATCGTCTGCGGCTCTTCTGCATGACCAGCACTAACACCGTGTGGACCTTAGGAGGTGCTCTCTACATGGTTTTCATTGAGATGTTCATTAGTTCATCTGTACCAGGTGTAACTTTGACTGCTCTCTGTTCAGCCTTTCCTACTGGTATACGCCATCAGAGAGCGCCACTGCAGATCACTGGAAACGTGGCGTCAGCAGGTCTTAGGATCACAAAATGTAAAAAGTGAGATTACTTAGGCTGTTCATTAGATATTGGAGATCCCATGTTTGATGCTGATTGATACTGGAAGAAGAAAAGCTATAGGTTGCTGTTTTAAAGAGGCAGAGTGTATGTTCTGCAAAAATTCACAAGAGCAATGTGTGGTTTGGAAAGCGTCATGGTTGATTTAAATGACAGAACAAGTACGTGTGTGCGTGTGTGTGTGGTGTGCGCGTGCACACGTATGCATTCGCCCAAGAGACTGCATCGAGGAAGGAGACAGAATGATCTTCCCAGGAGAGCCGGCTCCTTTGGGTGGGGGGAGCCTCGCCACCTCTGCTGTCACTTCCTTTTCTAGAATCCGAGACCTACAAACATGGGAAGGAGGATTTGGGACGCTGCTTCTTCTGCTCCTATTGTCTTTTGCAAGGAGTTGGATAATGAGTCTCTGGATGCATATTGTCTTCCTCCATAAATAAAGGAACATGCTTCAAAGTCCCTTTCCACAGTGGGCCCGGACACCCTCCCCCAGGGCCACACAGGCTAGGAGGCAGCCTGTGCCTCGCTCGGGGCACAGGACCAGCCTGCCCTGGCCAGGGTGCTCTGTGACCCCAGTCTCATTGTCTCATAGTCATTTTTATCAACATTAACCTTTTCTCCTTCAAATCTCCTTATTGAAAATAAACTGGAACCATTTGGTAATACCTAGTAATGGTTAAATACATAGCCCTCCCACCCAGCAGACTCACGCATCCAGGATATTTGTGAGACGGTGTCGCCACAGCCGTACACAATGGCAAAGAATTGGAGACCACAGAAAAGCCAACCCATAAACATTGGTGAGTTAATTACAATACTGCCAGGCCAGGAAACTCTCTGCAGAAGTCAAAGTGAATGGGGCAACTGTCCGTTCTCACGTGGAAGGACACACATACAGTACTACTCGGGGGAGACCATTGTAGAGAGTATATAAACAACTTTGTTTAAAAAAAATTAAGGGTATGTACCACCATATAATACACGTATGTAAGTTTCTATGCATGGAAAATGTTCTGGAAGGATACACAGATATTAACCCCAGAGAATATAATTGATGGTGAGATGAGTGATAAAGAAGGAGGCTTTCATTTTTTATTAGAATGGACTAATTTTATAATTTTTAAAAATCCCCAATTCCCTATGAAAATGTAGATCCCTGTGGGAAGGGTCCTTCCATGTTGCCATCCAGTAGCTTGGCTGGAACCCAGGTGAGCTGTGGGGGGGAGTATATACCCTAAGGTAGTGTCTACCTGCTGAGAACCAGCTCCCCAGGACCCCCCACCCCTGGAACTGGGAGCAGCCTACAAGGGAAGGGCCAGAGCTGGGAGGAGCCGGAGTCCATCTAGCTTAGGTCCAGCCTTTTATAAGCAAGGAAACGGAGGCTCAGAAAGAAGGATTTTCACAGGAAAGGGAGGGGAAGAACCCCCTCACCAGAGGGTGGTGAGGACGCTCTGGCCAGAGCAATCCCCACCTACAGACCAGAGCCCAGCACGTGTCAAACAGCAGGGTCTGTGGAGTGCTGCTCTGTGTCCTCCTGTCTTGGATGGACAAAGATACAGCATTGGCCGCTTCCGTCATCCTGTGTCCTGCCTCTGCCATAGGACTTACCTTCTCAACGACGCTGCCCGTGCAGAGTATGAAACCAATGGACCAAATGGTACAAGAACTGACCCAATACTCATCTCGTGTTTTCCCTTCCATAACGTTCAAATCGCTTTCTAGTTTCCAACATCAGAGCCTCTACTAGGTCAGAGGAATTTAAAGCCAGATATGTTTGGGCAGCTTGACTCTACACATAAAAGCAGTTTCCATGACATCATGACATCCTTGGCCTTCCCCGTCTGGAGCCGTAGCTCTCCCCTCCTGGCTGGCTGAGCGGCTGCCTGGCACCTGAACCCTGTTCCAGCTATTAACACAATCAGCAAGGGCCAGGAGGCATAGGATTTTGCTTACAATTCCAAGCAAGCTGCTGACCTTTCTCTGACACTACTTATTATATTTTAGTGTCAGAATCAATTGAACGGTGGGCTCTAAAGAGAGCGACTGAATGCATTTGTGCGTTGGGGAAAGGCAGCCTCCGCGATCCTCATCTATTACTGTTGTATGCAGGGGAAGTGCCTTAAAGTGGCTCGTTTTCTTCCAACGGCAGTATGCCAGCAGAGCACATAAGGATTCTATAACATGCAGCCACCACTGTGATTTATCCTCATATGGCAGTGTCTGAGCCAAAAGAGAATGTAAATCTCAAAGAAATCACCTTTCTCTGCTGGGAAAGTAGATGGGGCCATTTGTCCTCTGGCTACCAACCACATAAGGGTCACAGCGCCCTCTGGTGGTAGCTGCTTTTTCCTGCGCTGCGCAATCGCATGCTGCTCCTATCTGCCCCGTGGAAGACCGAGGCAGCCGGGCGGCCTGGGGGAATGGGGAGCCCACGAGACTGGATGTGCCCTGAGGAAGACAGTCTGAAATTGGAAGCAGAGCAATCAACATTTAAAAGCATGGTGGGTAGACTAATAGGTGCAGGTCTGGCTTCCGTGTGCATGCTGAGAATTGGTACCCAACAGAGTCCTGGTGGCCTCCTCTCTGGAGCTGCTGCAACAAGATGGGGAAATGCCCAGCCAAGGAGAAAAAGAGCACTGCCCTGCGAAAGAACGCAGACCTGGGAGTCACAGAAGCTGGGTGGGGGACCCGGCTCTGCCACTTACTAGTTGAGGAAGAGAGGATGAGTCATTTAGATTCTACGGTCGGCTAATCAGTTTGTTCATCTGTGAAATGGGGATGGGGGAGAAATACTACCTCATGAGGTCATTATCCAAACGAACAAGACAATCTGCCTGATGGCTTGTGGCAGGGTCTGGCAGAGAGCAGGCCATCCCCAGGGGCAGCTGTGGCTGAAGGGGGCTGCAATTCTGTGCACTGCGTTAGATCCATTATGCGCCTGGATGAGACGAAGGGAGGTAACGGACATTTTAAATCACAGACGTGTGTGATAAAGCCACACCTCCAAAGCGAGGTCTAACACCACCAGGGCTCTGACGTAAACAATCACGCATGCTCTCTATTTTTCCTTTCCCAACTTCCCTACTGCTTTCTACAGCTCCTTCTAAAATTAACAGACCTCCATAGCTATTTTTTAAAAATCACTCACAAATTACTTTCCAAGCAGAGAATTTCTATTTCAGACAACCCTACTTGCTCAGTTTGATCCAGAGTATTTCAAGGAATCGAGATCATCAACTATGGGCCCAACAATTTTAAGTTGCAAATAGGCAACTGTTCTATGTGAGTCATCTATTCAAATGCTGAGCTCATGTGTATAAAATTTATTGTTAGTGTCACATAAAACATACCAACTGTCTGTATCTCGATTGGGGTGGTAGTTACACCAATCTATACATGAATAAATTGCATAGAAACAAGGACACACACACACACACAAATGAGTGCATGCAAAACTGGTGAAATCTGAATCAGCTCTGTGGATCGTACCAATGTCAACTCCCTGGTTGTGATAGTGTGTTGGTGTTATACAAGATGCTAGCTTTAGGGGACACTGGATTCTCCTATACATGTTTTTTGCAATTAACCACGAATGTATAATTATTTTCAAATAAAAAGTTAAAATAATAACATACCAATGGGTTTGCTCTAACCCACAGTTACTGATAGGCATAATAACTATTACATTCTGAGGCAATAAGACATTAATGGTAAGCCGTGAACATAACTTAGGATAATTTATGTTGCTTTTTACATTTCAATGCAATATTTTCCTCTAGCATCTTTCATATTCCCTCAATTTTAAGTTTTAGTATTTTTATAGTTTAACTCCCTAGAGATCAGGATGGGTCTTACAATGGGTGGCATGTGACAGTTTAATGAGCAGTATTTTTCTTTCTTATTGGTACAAAGATTCTCTCCTTGACCAAACTCTAGCCAGGTTCCTCTGAGCCCTCTTCTCAACTAGGCCTCAACCTTAACCTATAAAGACTAGAAAAAACAACGACAGAGTTTCTAAGAGCTCCAGGCCACATTTCCAAAATGACTCTAGCTCCCCCTTAAAGCACCTGCTTGAGAAAACTCAAAGTTGACAAAAAATAAGCCCTGTTTTTTCCAGCCATCATCTGATAGGACCTCTGTCTCCCAGTCTCTGAGGGAGGACAGAATCCTAACTTCGACAGTCGCCATGGCGGACACAGCTGGCCTCACCGCATTTGCACTGGCCCATCCTCTGTAAGCTTCGCTTCCCTGACTTTGCCGAGCCCTCCCTGCCCTCCCCACTCCCTCCTTCTCCCTCTGAGACGCCCAGTCACCTCTGTGCAAACTGAAGTAGATTTCGGTTCACTTTTGACTCTTTTCCCTACTGCAACAGTATTACTGATGAAAACCCACCTTTATCCCTTTAATTTTGTTTATCTTTGAAAGTACATAAAACAATGATGCATCTTCAACTGATGGCATCCCAGAGTCAGTGACATATAATGAGTGTGACAGTCATTAGTGCTGTTTATCCAATATTGCTTGCTCTCATCCTGGACACATGGTAAGAGCGCCCCTGGCTACCCTCCGGAAATTCAGCGTGCCTGTCAGATTGACTTTGGGCAACCAAATGTGAGCAGAAATGTTATTTCTTCCAGAAGAACACCTTTCAGTTCCTGAAGCCACATGTCCTTCAGGTGCCATCACAGCCAGCAATGTTACAGCTGCCGGGGGTTTAGTCATTCCACATCACAAAGAGAAGGAAGTATGCAGAAGAGACCAGGTAACAATGATGAACATGAAAGTCGAGCAAGAAACTAAATCTTTATTACCCTGAGCCACTAAAATGTAAGGGATGATGTTACTATAGCATAACTTAGCCTATCCTAACTAATGAAGTGATGGTCGACGTGGGCCATTTGGCCTTACACAGTTCATTCTCATTATTCTTGGTAGTTATGGTCTATAAAGTCACCGTGAACACCGAATTAGCCAACACTGAATCATTGGCCCTGGGAAAAATACAGGGTTAGGTTCTTACAAGCCATTGGTCATAACATTTTCACCAACTGAACACCTTGTTTTATATGTGTTTCTCTTCAAAGACTCCTTATGTTTTTTACTTTTTTAAATAGATTTAGGGGGTACAAGCACAGTCTCCTTACATGGATATATTGTGAAGCAATGAGTCTGGGCTTTTAGTGAAGCCATCACCTGAATAGTGTACATTGTATCTATTCAGTAATCTCTCATACCTCACATCTCATACCTCCTCCTACCCTGCCACCCTTGCAAGTCACCAATGTCTATTATTCCATTCTCTGTGTCCATGTGTACGCATTATTTAGCTCCCACTTGTGAGAACATGGACTATTTAGCTTTCTGTTTCTGAGTTGTTTAACTTAAGATAATGGCCTCCGGTTCCATCCATGTTGCTGCAAAGACATGATTTCGTTATTTTTTATGTCTAAGGAGTATTCTATACCATATATATAACACACTTTCTTTATCTAATCACCCATGGATGGACACTTAGGTTGATTCCATATCTTTACTACTATGAATAGTGCTGCAATAAACATATAAGCACAGGTATCTTTTTGATATAATTTGTTTTCATTTGGGTAGATACCTAGTAGTGGGATTACTGGATCGAATAGTAGTTCTACTTTTAGTTCTTCGAGAAATCTCCATACTGTTTTCCGTGGAGACTTTACTAATTTGCATTCCCACCACAGTGTATAAATGTACCCTTTTCTCCACATCCTTGCCAACATCTGTTATTTTTTGACTTTTTAGTAGTAGTCATCCTGACTGGTATAAGATGATATCTCATCATGGCTTTAATTTGCATTTCCCTAATGATTAGTGATGCTGAACATTTTTTCCTATGTCTTTGGCCATTTGTATGTCTTCTTTTGAAAAATGTCTGTTCGTGTCCTTTGCCCACATTTTAAGGGAGTATTTGTTTGTTGTTGTCATTGTTATTGTGCTGTTTGAGTTCCTTGCAGAGTCTGGATGTTAGTCCTTTGTCAGAGGCATAGTTTGCAAATATTTTCTCCCATTCTGTAGGCTGTCTTTCACACTGTTTTTTTCTGTGCAGACGCTTTTCTGTTTAATTAAGTCCCATTTGTCTATTTTTATTTTTGTTGCATTTGTTTTTAAGGTCTTAGTCATGAATTCTTTGCCTAGGCCAATGTCCAGAATAGCTTTTCTTAGGTTTTCTTCTAGAATGTTTATAGCTTCACGTCTTATATTTATGTCTTTGATCCATCTTAAGTTGATTTTCTTATATGGCAAGAGGTTGGGGTCCAGTTTCTTTCTTCGGCACATGACTATTCAATTTTCCCAGCACCATTTACTGAATAGAGTGTCCTTTCCCCAGTGTATGTTTTTGTCAATTTTTTAACAGATCACTTGGCTGTAGGCCTGTGGCTTTATTTCTGGGTCTCTGTTCTGTTCCATTGATCTATGTGTCTATTTTTATGCCAGTACCATGCTGTTTTGGTTACTAATAGCCTTATAGTATAATTTGAAGTCAAGTAATGTGATGCCTCCAGTTCTGTTCTTTTTTCTTAGGATGGCTTTGGCTATTCAGGCTTTTTGGTTCCATATGAATTTTAGGATTGTTTTTTCTAATTCTATGAAGACTGATATTGGTACTTTGATAGGAGCTCTCCATTTGTTTGTATTATCTACAGTTTCTTTCATCAATGTTTTATAATGTTTCTTGTAGAGATCTTTCACTTCCTTGGTTAAATGTATTCCTAGGTATTTTTTTTTTTTTTTGGTAACTATTGTAAGTGGGATTAATTTCTTGATTTGGTTCTCAGCTTGATCATTATTGGTGTACATAAATTTTACTTATTATTTTACATTTTGTATCTCAAAACTTTACTGAATTCATTTATCAAATCTAGGAGTCTTTTGAAGGAGTCTTTAGGATTTTCTAGGCATAAGATCATATCATCAGCAAACGGAAATAATTTGACTTACTCTTTTCCAATTTGATGCTTTTTATTTCTTTGTCTTGCCTGACTGCTCTGGCTTGGACATCCAGTACTATACTGAATAGAAGCGGAGAAAGTGGTCATCCTTGTCTTGTTCTAGTTCTTTGGGGAAATGCTTTCAATTTTTCCCCATTCAGTACGATGTGGCTATGGTTTTGTTGTATATGGCTTTTATTATTTTCAGGTGTGTTCCTTCTATGCTTAGTTTGTTAAAAAGAGTTTTTATCATGAAGGGATGCTGACTTTCATTGATTACTTTTTTTGCATTTATTAGGATGATCATATGGTTTTTGCTTTTAATTCTGTTTATGTGGTGAATTACATTTATTGATTTGTGTATGTTGAACCATACTCACATTCCTGAAATAAAGCCCACTTGATCATGGTCTATTATCTTTTTGATGTACTGTTAGATACAGTTTGCTAGTATTTTGTTCAGGATTTTTGCGTCTATGTTCATCAGGGATATTGGTCTGTAGTTTTCTTCTTTTGTTATGTCCTTTCGTGGCTTTGATATCAGGGTGGTATTTGCTTCATAGAATGAGTTAGGGAGGATTTCCTCCTTCTCAATCTTTTAGAATAGTTTCAGTAAGATTGATACCAATTCTTCTTTCTATATCTGGTAGAATTTGGCTATGAATCCATCTGGTCCTAAGCTTTCTTAGTTGGGAGATTTTTTTTAAATTACCGATTGAATTTCATTACTTATTGGTCTGTTTAGAATTTGTTTCTTCCTGGTTCAATCTTGGGAGGTTGTATGTTTTCAGAAATTTATCTATTTCTTCTAGGTTTTCTAATTTGTGAGTGTAGAATTGGTCATAGTAGTCTCTGATAATCTTTGGTACTTCTGTGGTATCAGTGGGAATGTCTCTTTTTCATTTCTGATTGCATTGATTTGGACCCTCTCTTTCCTTTTCTTGGTCAGTCTAGCTAGTGGTCTATTGATTTTGTGTATCTTTTCGAAGTACCAATTTTCTTTTTCATTGATCTTTTGATTTGTTCTTGGTCTCGATTTCATTCAGTTCTGCTCTGATCTTTGTTATTTCTTTTTTTCTGCTAGCTTTGAGTTTGGTTTTTTCTTGTTTTTCTAGTTCCTTAAGTTGCAACATTAGATTATTAATTTGTGATCTTGCTATTTTTTTGATGTAGGCATTTAATGCTATGAGACTCCCTCTTAGCACTGCTTTTACTGTATTCCAGAGGTTTTTTGGTATGCTGTATCTCCATTTTCATTCATTTCAAGAAAATTTTTTATTTCCCTCTTAATTTCATCCTTGACCCAAAGATAGTTCAGGATCATGTTTGTTTTATTTTCATGTATTTGTATAGTTTCAAGAGTTTCTCTTGGAATTGATTTCTAGATTTATTCCACTGTAGTCTGAAAAGATACTTGATATGATTTCAATTTTTTAAAATTCATTAAGATTTGTTCTTAGAGAATGTTCCATGCGCTGATGAGAAAAATGTATAATCTGCAGTTGTTGGGTAGAATGCTCTGTAAATGACTTTAGGTTCATTTTATTTAATATATATTATTGATTCATTAACACTAAACTCAGCCAACAGTACTACAACTCAGGACTGAATAAATAAACATATTATCTCTGTAAGACACATCAGCCTTCTTGTGCTTAGAAACACTAGCCAGCACTTCAGCACCATGGTTGGAGCCATTTTAAACAGCAAAATCACCAAGAAAAAGTACAGAAATGTGAAAATATGGCACTAAATAAACTGTGTAAAGGCCACTTGTTCACAGTCTGGGAGGCAAAACAAGAAGGCAGAGTATCGCCTTGTTTGACCCCAGCTGACAATATGTACATTGAGTGTATCAGATTTAAGCCACTCTGCATGCGTTTGTCTGCAAATGACCACAAAAGCACATAAGTATTGATTTTAGGGATAAACGTTAGTAAGTAGGAAAATTTACAAATATTGAATCTGTGAGTAATGAGGTTTAACTGTACCAGAAGTTCACCAAGTGGGTCTATGGAGCCCTGGGTATGCTGCAACTCATTCCGAAAGTCTGCAAGATCAAAACCGTTTTCATGATATTATCACGATGCTATCCCACTTTTCCTGTGTGTTGACATTTGCACCGATGATGCCCATAGCGGTGGGTAAAACTGCTAGTGCCTCAGTGACCAGTGAAGGCCGTGGCATCCAACTGTGCTAGTTGTCATTGTGTCCACCACCACCACACACACATAGAAAGGGGGAAGAGCCAGTTTCACTCAAGAACGTTTCTGATGAAGCAGCAAAAGATATTAATTTTATTTTGTCTCTACCTTTGAGAACACATCTTTTAATATCCCTTGTGATAAAATTGGGAACCACACATAAAATACTTCTGCTGCATACCATGGTAGAATAGTTGCCTTGAATAAAAGATCTTGTGCAATTATTTGAGTTGCACACTGAACCAGTCATTTTTTTCATGGAATACTGTTTCTACTTGAAAGAATCTTTGACAAACTATGGTTATTCAGACTGGGGTAATTGGCAGACATTTTCTCCAGAGTGAATGAGGTAAGCCTGTCACTTCAACGAAAACAACTGATATTATTTGTTGCCAAAAATAAAATTCAAGCTTTCGAGTGAAAATGACATTTTGGAAAATTTGTATATGACACCATGAGCTGGACAGCCTTCTAATATTTAAATACTTTCTGATGTGAGTGGTGCAGATATTAGCAAATGTAATTGTTGATAGTGTCTAATGAAATGCTTCAACATTAGGAAGAGCTGCCTAACTTAGGGAACTAATATTTTCCAAGTGGCTAGTGCATGATGTTATAAAATCGTGCATGGGTAAAATATCCATTCAAAGTACAAGACAGAAAAATGGATTTTAGCACAAGGTATGAAAATTTTGTTGATATTATTCCACATTCCACTTTGCAGCTAACTTTTGGGAAACGACTACTGTCCAGTTTTAATATAGTATAAAAAAATCCAGAATTATTAGAATAGTCATCCTTTTTCCAACTACGTATCTGTGTCAGGCCAGATTTTTCTCATGTGCTTCAACCAAACATTACAATACACTGCATGAAGAAGCAGATATGAGAATGTAGCTGTCTTCTATTAAGCTAGACATTAAAGAGATTTACAAAAATATAAAACAATGCTCCTCTTCTCACTATATTTTTCTTGGAAAGTATAGTTATTTTTAATGAATATGTCATTTAGGTTAATATGTAAATGGCTTTGTTATTGCTGTTTTTAACTGATGAATAGTTTTAATGTCTTGGTTATAAGTTCTAATGTGAAACATCTCAATAGACATAATTCATATCAACAACAGTTTTATGGGATTCCCGATAACTTTTAAGAGTGTTTGAGGACTGCTGCCCACGACAGAGCCTGCATAATCAACACTGTCATCTCCCAGATACGCGCACCCTGACCTTCGCAGGGGCTGCAAGAGGAAGGGTCTAGTTCTCATCTCCCGACAGAGGAGGAAGAGCAGAAAGAAGTTAAGTGCCTCTAGAACTGGAGGCCCTAAGACAAATTCTCAGCCTTGTGGATTTTGTTCCAGATGGGCTTTTCATCTCTGACTAGATAGAACACCAGAAGTTATGCACCAAAGGACTTTGGGCCATGGAAGGAACTATGGTCTTCACAAAGATGCAGCCTCTGAAAAGCCATGGACGGCAGTTCTCGAGGGGCGAAGGATGGGGGATTTCTAAGCCATGTCCTCACAGACTTCCAACTACCATCTTCGGCAGCACAGATAAATAAAGCATAAATAAATCGCTTTATTTATGAATTACCCGGTCTGTGGCTATTTAGTTACAGCAGGATTTTTCAACACCGTACCATCAGGCTGTCAAATCTCTTCCTGTGACTCCAGTAAAAATGCAACAGAGGAACAAGAACAACACCCAAAACTTGAAAATCCACTTAGGTTGCCAGGGGAGTCTCCTGAGTCTGTGCCAAAGAGGGAAGGGCATTGCCTGCCACTCCTCAAGCTGATCAAATTCGCAGAAAGTCCTGCTCCATTTATTGAATAAAGATTCTTTTCCCCAGTGTATGTTTTTGTCTGGTTTGTCAAAGATTAGATGGCTATATGTGGACGGTTTTATATCTGGGTTCTCATATGAAAAAATGCTCAACATCTCTAATCATCAGGGAAATGCAAATCAAAACCACAATGAGATATCACTTATCTCCAGTGAGATTGGCCTTTATCAAAAAGACCCAAAACAACAAATGTTGGCGTGGATGCGGAGAGGTAG
>CAUYSK010054457.1:0-46775 GCA_963575035.1 Avahi laniger
GTGTCATCACATATCTAACTCATTTTGTTTTTTAGAGATGGGGTCTTGCTATGTTGCCCAAGCTGTTCTTGAACTTTAGGACTCAAGTGATCCTCCTGCTTTAGCCTCCCAAAGTGCTGGGACTACAGGTGTGAGCCACAGCGCCCAGCCTATGTTTGACTATTTTACCTATTTTACCTTTCACCTTTCAGTTTCAAACTCTAATCGGGAAAACGGTGGGGCAGGACGCGGTGGCTCACGCCTGCAATCCTAGCACTCTGGGAGGCCAGGGTGGGAGGATCATCTGAGCTCAGGAGTTCAAGACCAGCCTGAGCAAGAGCGAGACCCGGTCTCTACTGAAAATAGAAAAAATTTAGCCAGGCGTGGTGGCACATGCCTGTAGTCTCAGCTACTCATGAGGCTGAGGCAGAAGGATCGCTTGAGCCCAGGAGTTTGAGGTTGCTGTGAGCTAGGCTGATGCCATGGCACTCTACTCCAGGCAACGGAGTGAGACTCTGTCTCAAAAAAAAATAAATAAATAAATAAAAATAAACACAAAATAAGCAAAATAAAATAGGAAGTAGGGATGAGGCTGAAGAGCAAGAGGAGCTATTTAAGTCGGGGTGGGCAGGGGGCGGTCAGGAAGTGTTTGCGGAATGGGTGCACCATGGCCCTGAGGTTTGTTCCCTACTGGTCAGAGACCGCAGTGGCATCTGGCCACAGTCAGAAGGCACATGCAAAAGCCCTTCATGAGCCCTGTGCAGTACCCACCGCACCACCCATTGGGCACTACTGTCCCTCTTCTGCAGCAAGGACATGGGTGACCCCAGAGACCAGGTGTCTTGATCAAGACCACCCAGAGACAAGGCTTGAACCCAGCGCCGGGGGAGACCAGGCTTCTCCCCCTTGGCCTTCCCAGGCTGTGCTGAGGGGCTGCAGGCAGGGTCTTTGGACCCCAGAATGCTGCTGTCCTCCCAGGAGGCCCTGCTGGCTATGGCCTGGCCGCCCAGGGCCCCCACTCCTTGTTCCCAACACTGTCCTGAGCCTCACCTGGGACAGCCCTGTCTGGGCGTCCAGGATACTCAGGAGGCTGTGGGGCTGGTCTGCCAGGAGGTCCAGGCAGGACGCCCTCGGAGGCTGAGGGACGGGCACCCACGACAGCAGCTCCCGCTGACACTCCTCCTGGGAACAGCCAGCATTTGGTCATTTACAGAGCCTGTCCACGTCTGTGGGGGCCTCACCAAGCTGGAGCAGGGATGACCCTCCCATCTCATGGGTGAGTAAACTGAGGAGTCTCGGAAGGACTCAGACACCCCGCAGCCAGGGGCCGCAGGGCGGGGCCTTCAGCTCACTACCCTTCTTTGCGCAGGTGGCCTCTGCCCTGCAGTGCCGCCGTCATACCTCCTCCTGCGCCAGCAGCATCCGGCTGCAGAAGAGCTGCAGGCGCTCGCTGGCGAGGTTGTTGCACAGTTGCTCCAGGCCGTTCACCCGCAGTGCCTGGGAGCAGGTGGCAGTGAGGTGGGCGCACAGGCCCGTGCCCTTCGCCCCCTTCCCCGAGGGGCTGCCCCCATTCTGTCCAGGTGCAGGGAGGAGTGGTGCTCAGGGCGGATGCTGCCACCACAGGGTCAAGTCCAAAGGCCCTGGCTCAGCATGCGAGTAGCCTCAGCCCTGCCCGGCCACACGGCAGGTGTCCCTCTAGCCCCCCACGCCCCTGCCCTCTGCTGCAGCACTACTGTGAGTCTCCGGGCCTCTGGTCACGCTTCCCTGTGGTCTGGAGGGCACCTCTTCCTACTACCTAGCTTGCTGGCATCAGATGCCACATCATACGCAGAGTCCAGGCTGCTGTCTCCAAGAAGCTTCTAGCATCCTCTGTGCTGCCTCAGCACTCTGCTAGAGAGCCCGGCAGAGCCTGTGCTTCACACAGCTTCGTGTACCCTCCAGAACACACACACACACACACACACACACACACACACACACACACGAGAGAGTGCACGCACCGCACCACGGTCGCTGCCCTCCTCAGGGAGCCAGTGGTCACCAAGGACACACTGTGCAGAGCAGGACAGATTAGGGGGCAGTGAACAGTGCCTATCCAGGGACCAAGGGCAGGGACCACTTCCTCTCCTGCCAGCCTCCGCCTGGCTGCCCTGAGGGGCTAGATCTTCTAGAAAGGGGTGCAGAGCTTGTGACAACTCAGAGCTATTTGGGGGACTCCCCTCTTCCCTCCGCTCTTGGCATATGGGACGGGAGGCTGCAGGTGGGCCCATCTTGGGGCTCCACTGCCTTTGGAGCTCCTGTGAGTCCCTGCAAGGCCAAGCAGGACAGGACTCTCCAAAGGCAATGCCAGGATTGGACAGAGCAGAGCAGAATGGCTGCACCTACGGAGCACACAGCTCTCTCAGGGGCCATCTCCTTTAAGCCTTTGCAATCCACGAGGTGGGTCCTGTTATGATTTTTACTTTACAGATGGGAACATTAGAGCTCAGAGAGGATGATTAACTTGCCTGAGGTCACACAGCTAGTAAGTGGTTGAACTGTACCAGAGCCCTGCTCTCACCTGCTGTGCTAAGGGATGCCTCCCAGCGGGAGGACAGCTTGGGCTGGTGCTGGGGCTTGCAGTGTGCTCCGGCCCCTCCCAGAGAGATGCCAGGAGCGCTCACAGCCCAGGCTGGGCCAGAGGAGAAAGTGGATGCAAAAGAACAAGGCAAGTGGCAAGAACCTCGAAGCAACGTGCGGCTGGAGGCGAGTGGAAGTGAGAACCCCGGAGTTCTCCGCCAGCCTCACTCCTCAACTGGACGCTAAACACCCAGCGGGGCCCTTGCCCCCAGCGCTCAGTCAGCAGTGGCCCAGCAGATGCAGGAGCCACAGAAGGCACAGTGCCAGCCAAGCAAGCACTTCATGAGAGACCCCCCACCAGGGAGAGCTGGAGCAGCAGGGTCCCCAGGAATGCACGAGAAAGGCATCCCCCTCCGTCCTGGGCCCCACCCCAAGTGGTGACCTCAAAGCCAAAGGCATCCACGACAGTGACGGTGCCCATGCTGCCCCCCTCCCCAGGGGGTGCCAGCCGTGCGTTGATCCTCGTCAGAAGCCAGTCGAAGAGTCGAGAGTACAGGGCCTTGGCCAGGGCATCCCTGTGGGAACAGGGAGTGAGCCACGCGGAGCGGAGCGCTAGGCCCGGCTCTGGCTCACTCCCATCCCCAGGGCCACCTGGCATCGATGGCGCTTTCCACAGGCAGGGATCGTGAGACCCGGCCATAGGGCGTCTCCTGGAGGGCAGAGGAGGCACATGTGGTGCGTCAGGCCTGTGGCCCTCCGCGGGGGCCAGCTTGGGCCCCTGCCCAGGAACCCCGGGCTCACCACGATCCTCCGGGTGACAGCCCCCTCCAGGCGCTCTGGTGGCACCTGCAGCAGCCGGGCTGCCGCGTGGATCTCGGCCCAGCTGGACACAGCAGCCACCTCCTGGGACTCGCGCTGGACAGAGAAGGGAGGGACAGGGACAGCTCTGCTTGAGCAATGGACACATCCCCCGGGGCAGGAGCAGGGCCTTGCTTTGCCCGGAAAGCTGCCCTGTCACCCAAAGGGACGACATCACATGGAGAGATCTGGGCTGCTATGAACCAGGCTGTGGGTCTGAGGGCCCTGGTGCGAGTCCTGACCATCTGGCCCTTTCAGGCCCTTTCCCCTCCGAGCCCCCACTGCCTGTTAAGGGGGAAACAGTAACCCCTATGGCACGGTGGTGTCCTCATGAAAGCTAAATTAGAAAACAAATGTAAAGTGATTTACACAGTACTGGGCACATAATAGCTGCCCGTTTAATGTCAGGTGTTCTTCCTAGGGTAACAGCTTAGTGGCAGAGTCACTGGGAGAGATGCAGACTCTCCAGGCCTCAGTTTTCTCATCTGTACAATGGGGCTCTGCCTGCTCCCCAGGACAGCCAGGGATTTGTAGTCTCCTAAACACAAACATTTGGTGCCATCATCATTGCCCTGATTATGCAAAGAAGCCTCCCGTGACCCTGTGCCCCCACTGGCCCCTGCCCACGGGGGAGCCCACCTCTGAAGAGGAGAAGCAGATGTTGCCCAGCTGCAGGATGGTGGCCAGCACAGCCCAGACCGTGGTCAACTCCTCGGGGCACAAGCCCAACACCTGCAGGGCCTTGGTCAGCCCTGTGAAGTCCCGGGCATCCTCCTTGCCCTGGAGCCTGCAGGCCCGGCCCTGAGGGGCACAGCGGGGCTGGGGGCAGGGCCCAGCCACCTCGCAGCCTCCCTCTACTCCGCTCCTCCCCAGACCCAGGGCAGAGACCCTCCTCTGGGCAGGCCCTCTCCCTGGCACCACGAGGGCTGCCCTCACCTGGTTGAGGTAGTAGTAGGTCTCTGGTCCCTGCAGGGAGAGCTGCTCCAGCTCCACGGGCTCCAGCCCCGCCAGTAGCTCGTAAAACACATGGAAGCTCCGCTCAGCCTGGGCCTTCAGGAGGAGGACTGGCTTAGGGGCACACCAACCTGGGGCTTAGCAGTATACAGTGGCCCCTCTGTCTTTCCCACCCTAGGAGCTGGGAAGGGGTGGGCAGCAGGGTGTCCCTTACCTGAAACACTACCCTTGAGGTCTCAAGCAGATAATGTGAAACAGAGGCTCCCACGATGACCCCACTGTGGGCACAGGAGACAGAGGGTGCTGTGGGCCCCACCAGGGGCTAGACCCAAGGGCAGTAGCCTCAGGTTCCCGGTAAGGGTCACTGATCATGGGTGCCCCCTGTGCCCAGCTGGACCCCTGTCACTCACTGCTGCAGGCAGAGGCGTAAGACCTGGCCGAAGCGGCTGGCGTTGGCATTGAGGACAGTCTTGGCGTGGCCAAAGCTGCTGAGTATGTGCAGCACGTCGTCCAGCTGCATGGGGTGGGGGGGGTTCAAGTGTCCCTAGGACAGCAGTGCTATCACCATCAGGCACCCCAGCTGAAGGTGCCTCTGCTGGCTGGGCTGGGCCCCCGGGGGGAGTCGGTCCCATCAAAAGAGGCAATGCCTGGGGCTAACCCCACAAGATGCCAGGGGCCTGAAAACTAGCCTCTTTCTCCTGGCCAAAGGACAAAGAGGGTCCCTCTTGGATCCCGGGGTGGAAAATGGCCAGCTGCCCCCCAGAGGGAGACAGGCAGCCAGCTTGGTCCGTGAGCCTCCAGCCTGGCCCTCACCTGACATCCTCTGTCCCTCGTCTGCTCCTGTTCCAGGCTGCTTAGGAACTGAACAAGCTTTTTCATGGCTTCTGTCTTCCCTGAGCCGCTGTGCCCACTGTGGAAAGGAGGAGCTAAGGATGGGGGTGGAGGGTGGTAGGGTCTCCAGAAGGAACATGCAGGACCACTCCACTGAACCTGGGAGGCGGGGATGTGCTACCTGGAAGTGACACCTGGAAGGAGACTCTACACTGGGGGAGACCCCTGGAAATGCAGACAGACCCAGGGCATGGAGACCAAACAAAAAATCGCCCAAGATGCCATGTTCCAGGGGCACGTGTGATGACTTCAGGCAGGAGCATGGCACTAACGAAGTCCAGAGCTGCAGCCCAGCCATGGACCAGACCAGCAGGTTCAAGTACAGACCTCATGCCCCAACCCACCAGCCTTCAGCCAAGCAGGGCAGCCACGACTCACCCCAGGAGAATGCAGGGGTCCTGCCCAGCGCTCTGAGACAGGCTGTAGGCTGATGCCACAACAGCAAAGATGTGCCTGGGTGAGGAGGGCAGGGGGAGATGATAATGTTCCTAGAGATGAGCACCTGGGGCCCTCTTAGGTGTAGCAGGACATGCCCATAGGCCCCAGGACCTCAGGCAATGGCACACGCTGGGGCCTGGCCGCCTGGGGGTGAGCAGAGACTCAGTGGGGCAAAGGCACATACGGGGTGGTGTTGGGGGCCTTCCTGGGGTGGTAGCTGGCCAGGATCTCAGGCGAGAAGAGAGGCAGGGGCTGGTGGGGGTTCAGAGAGAGCAGAAGGGGCCCCCCAAAGGTCTGGGGAGGAAAGCAGAAGCTCTCATCAGAGTGTGGAGGGAGCAGGGGCTCCAAGGCACCCCAGGGCAGCCCTCCAGCCCCCTGAGAAGGTCCCAGAGAGGGTTCACCACCCAGCCCTGAGAGGAAGAAGAAGGGGAAGCTCCAGGGTGCTGGGGAGCCCTGTGTCTCCAAGGGAAAGGGAATCGCAGCCCACCAGCCCCTCCCTGCAGCCCCCCATACGTAGATGCGGCCCAGGTGAAACCTCTTCTTGAGGCACAGCAGCACGGAGCTGTCACACACGAGCCTGTGGGGACAGCAGGGAGGAGGGGGAGGAGTTGGGGGAGGAGGCGGCTGTGGGTTAGCTCTGCCACCAACCTCCCAAAGCATTAGCCATACAAGGGGGACTGGGCTGTTAAGGACAAGCAGGGCCAGTCACTGTCCCAGAAGGAAGCCTGGTGCCGACTGTGCTGGGGAAATGCACGGACTTGCTTCTCTCCTGCCCCTTCCAGCCAGGCGGCCTCTCCTGGGGCGACACTGGGTTTATACAATCTGCAAAGATGAGTCAGGGTGGGCTGCCAGGAACCGCGAGCCAGCGATGGCAGATGGGGAAGGGCGCCCGCTCACCGCAGCCGGGCCAGGTCCTCAGTGTCCTCCAGGCCGTCTGCGAGGCCCCTGCCCTCCACACCGAGG
The DNA here is from genome assembly GCA_963575035.1 of Avahi laniger. Taxonomy (NCBI): domain Eukaryota; kingdom Metazoa; phylum Chordata; class Mammalia; order Primates; family Indriidae; genus Avahi; species Avahi laniger. Next base: position 6,643 of record CAUYSK010054457.1, read on the forward strand.
AAAGGCAGCGCCTCCAGGCCGGGGCCGAGGCTCAGTTCCAGGTCCCTCTCCAGCGCCGCCTCGGCCTCGTCCTCGGGCTCCCACCGCTCCCTCAGGGACCCTCCCGGTCCCGGCGTCCTATCCCGCTGCAGGCGGGTCTCCAGGGCGAGTTGGGGCAGCAGCACGACCGTGCCAAGCCCAGGTACCTCGCGGGGGCCCGAACCCTTTGCCCAGTGCACCGGGGTCTCAGCAGCCAGGGGCTCCGGCTCCGCTTCACTGCTGGAGCCGCTCTCGTCGAGTGGGGGCCCATCGGGGGCAGTCGGAGCGAGGACGGAGGCACGGCGGGGCCCAGCCACCCCTTCCCCACTCGCTCTGCGTCCCTCACTGTCATCCCCGGCCCCTGCACGAGGCCAAACGCGGCCCTCCCCTGTGCGGGCGTCCGCGGACACTTCTCCAGAGCTCCGGCTGCTCGACGCCCTCCCCGTCCTGTGGATCCTGGGGAACACGACCGCGAACTTGGGATCTGGACTGTGGTCCTCCTGGTCGGAAGGGTCATCGGGGACCGGGCTCTTCGGGGCCTGCGGGGAGCTCGAGCCGCCGCCAGGGGGAGCCTTGGGCTGTCCCCCGAGCCCTGCTACGCCCGCCAGGCGCAACGCTAGGCGGCGCCGCAGTCGAGGTCCGAGGCCCCGCCCCTCGCCAGCCGGCGGCCCAGCGCCCTGCCCCTCGGCGTTCTGCGGCGGGAGCCGCAGCCGCAGCCACCGCAGGAGGCCCAGTGCCCGCACCACGCGCAGGAGCCGCTCCTTGAGAGTGGCGCGGCGGGGACCCGAGGCCTGAGGAGCGAGGCCCGGCGGGGGCCTCTCGCGGAGCCTGCGCACCACCACGAGGGCGGCCGAGGGCGCTGGGTCCCCCGGCTCGTCCTCCCCTGCGGCTTCGCGCTCGCCAGCATCCACTTGCACCTTCCCCACCACCTTTCCGACCTGGCGGCGCAGAGCCCGAGCCGTCGAAGCCTCGGCTGTTTCAGGCTCGACGCCCCGCTGCGCTCCTGTGTCACCCACGTCCCAGGCCGGTCCGGTGTCCTGAAGAGCCCGTGAGCTCCCGCGGACGCGCGCACAGCTGCCCTCCGGAGGCCTGGGAGGCCTGGGGACCGTGGCTTTTCCACCGGGCTCGGCCTTTTGGGCCTCAGGGGCCTGGCTCGGCGTTTCCTGGGCTGCACATGGGCCCCTTCTAGGCCCGGCCCCTCGCAGACTCGAGTCCGTGTCTGTCCCGGAATCCGCACTCACTCTCTGGGGCCCTGTCCCCGACGACCCCTCCTGGCTCCAGGGCTCAGCCGGAGGCTCGTCGCTGCTCAGGCCGTCGGTGCTCGGGAGCTCACTTGGCTCTGGCGCTGACTCCAGCCCCACGTTGGTCCATTCTGAGCCCGTGTCCATTGGCTCCGGCTGGGGCCGCAGTTCCGGGGCCCCGCCGTTCTGGCCGCTGCTTTCCTGGACCTCGCGGGCTTCGCTGTCCGGGCAGGAGCTGCCTCCGTCGCCGCCCGACGTGTCCCCATCGAGACTCTGGGTCGCTTGGTGGCCCCGCCGAGCCGAGGGTCCCCGCCCTTTTCCTCTCTTCCTGCGGTGGCGGCGCTCGCCCGTCCGCTCCTCTAATTGGGGGAGGCTCCCCTGCTCCAGGCGCCACCCACAGCTGTTCCCAGGCTCATGACTCTCCTTGGTCCCGCGTCCCTGCCGTGCGCTGCCTTCCCTCTCCTGGACTTCCTGTGGCGGCTCAGCCCTCGGCCTTCTGCTCCGGCTGTCCCTCTCTGCGGTGGGCTTCATGCGACCCCCAGCGGTCCCCTGGCCTCCGGCGGTGGCGGGCTGCGTGGCCTGTCTCACCCTGCGGGCCTTGTCGCGGCCCGGCCGACGTTCCCGGCTGGGCTCGCCGTCCGCGCTGGCCGACCCAGACTCCTGCTCCCCCGAGGCTGGCGTCCTGGGCCTCGCTGAGCGCGGGGGCGCTTTCCCCTTGTTCCGGCCCATGACCGGCCCAGAGAAGTGTGGCTTCCCGACGCTCCGGTCCTCTCCTCTTCCCGGGGATCTGGCTGCCCGCGGGTGCCCTCGGCCTTCTGTGCAGTGCGCCACCCGGGCTCTGCTCTGGCGGGGGCTACAGGCTCAGTTTCCCCTGCACCCCCGGGGCTCGCACCTTACGCGCCGAATCAATAATGCAGGAGGCAGTGGATCCTGACCACTCAGCCAACAATGGACGGGAGGCTGCCCAGGAAACAGGAGACGCTGCAGTTGGGGAGAAAGGCCCTGGACAGGGCAGCAAGGCTGCCCGGGAGTCGCTGCCAGCCAGGCCAGCCTGGCACCGCGCCAGACTGGGGGGCAGGGCCGCGCTCTGCTCTCACCCCAATGTTTGTCCAGCGGGGGACGGCAGAGCGAACCTGTCTGGGACTGTTCCATCGTCCTGGGGGCTCCAGGAGGCTGGGACCCCGCCCGCCCTGGCACACAGCAGCACTTCGTGAGTTTTGTCAGTTCTTTTTTTAAATTCTTAAATGTCATTTAAGTACATAAAACATAAATGGACACCTTGAACTGGTGCAAAACAAATGCCTGTGTACTCCCCTGGAGTCATGGAATAGAACCACACTCCATAAATCCCCAATTGCCCAATGTGTGTGTTTTTAAAATATTTTTTGAACAAGTAATACATTCACATAATTCAAAATTCGTAATGTAAAAGTCTCCCATTCCTGACTGTCAGTTGCTCAATTTTCCCTGAGGCTACCCTTTTCTGTATTTCCTTCCGGAGCTGTCCTTGCAGAGAAAAGCAAATATTGTTTTATTTTTCTCTTTAGCACAAATGGAAGCATATTTGCTCAGGCGTCTTGCCCCCTCCCCACTTTTTAACTTGGTGATTTAAGTTTAATTATTATTATTTTTTTAGGGACAATCTCCCTCTGTTGCCTAGGCTGGAATGTAGTGGCACAGTCGCAGCTCACTGAAGCCTCGATAATAATAGAATAATAATACTGCAAAGAGCATCCCTTTCTTTCCTTACACTGGAGCTCCGGCGCTCTTCCTCCTCCCTCATCATATTCCAGCAAATGAAGGCACCATAGTGCAACCAAATCCTTGCTGATAAGTGTTTCCATCCACAGTGGATGCTGCCTTCATTTCATCTTTTCTTAGAGTACAAACACTAGAATATTTCACCTGTGTCCAAGTAGAATCAACTCCTAGAAGTAGAATTGCTGAACCACAGGGCACGTGCATTTGTAATTTTGAGATGTCCAAGTTCATCTCCATGAGAGTTGTTCCAGTTTATGCTCCCACCAATAAGATAGGAGACCGCCGTTCCCACACTGCATTCGTGCTTGGTGTTACCCAACATTTTTGACACTTTGAAACATGCCAAATCAAATCTCAGTGCCTTGTTAAGTTCATTTCTCTGTGAAAATAAGCAGTTCCCCCCTCTTAGAACCACTGTGTTTCCTCTTCTGAGACCTGTCTTTCCTCATCCTTACCCATCTTTCTGTTGGAGGGGAGTGGGGCTGCTCCTTGGTGGTTAGACTGTAGTTAAACCCAGGCACGATGTGGGAGGCCACTTGAGGGCCCCCAGATTGAGGCAGCTGCTGCAGGGCAGGCTTGGGGGCACTAAGATGGAGCCGGATGAGCCACCAGAACCTGTGACCTGCCCCATAGGGACTCCTGTGCCCTGCACCCCCCTGACAATCTTGCTCTGGTCTGTCCTCCCCGGCAGCACCACCCAGCACAGAGCAGGGGAGGGAACATTCCAGATTGCAGCACTTTCCCTCAGAATGCTGACCTGTCCACCTGCGCCTGCCTCACACCATCTCTCTGCACACCTGCTAGGACCAGCCTTGGAGCTAGGTGGCGCTGCTGCCAGCACCCACATTCCCCCTCGTCCCCCAGGAGGGCCACTCAGCCCAGAGGCCTGGTTTGAGCAACAAGGTGAGAGTGACTCTGCTCTCAAGGAGGCAGCCTTCTGCGGAGGGAGCGGCTGGAAGGGCCAGGAGCTCACGGGTAGCAGCCTGGTGCTGCACCCCCGCCACCAACCCTGACGGGTGGAGGGCAACGATGTCAGAGGGCTCTTTTCTCCTGCAAGAAGCAGGACATGGGTGAGGGATTCACACGGGGGACAGCACACAGTGTTGAGAACCATCCATGATTGCCTGTAACAACGTGGATAATCTCGCAAACGCAGGGGCGAGTGAAAGCAGCCGGGCAGAAGGAGCAGCCGCTGCGTGATTCTATTTCTGCAAAGTGCAAAAACAGGCAAAGTGGTTTACAGAGGGGTGCCCCCAGGGCTGGTGATGACTAGAAGGGGACACGAGGGACCCTCCGGGATGTGAGTGATGCTGTTGTTCAGTTTGTGGGGATTTGTTGAGCTGCATCTATGATGTGTGCACTGCTGGTTTGTATTTTATAAAGATAGCTCAGAAGGGCCAGACGCGGTGGCTCACGCCTGCAATCCCAGCACTCTGGGAGGCCGAGGCAGGAGGATCCATTGAGCCCAGGAGTTCAAGACCAGCCTGAGCAACAAAGCAAGACCCTGTCTCTACAAAAAAAAAACAAAGAAAATAGAAAAATTAGCAGAGCATGGTGGTGTGCACCTATAGTCCCAGCTATTCGAGAGGCTGAGGCAGGAGGATTGCTCTAGCCCAGGAGTTTGAGGTTGCAGCGAGCCGTGATGACACCACTGCACTTCAGCCCAAGTGATAGAGCAAGACTTTGTCTCAAAAAAAAAAAAAAGAAAAGATATAAAACTCGCTGTTTTGCCCTGGATAAACAATAATAATAGCAAATAGCTAGTGCTTCAGGGCTTATGCTGTGCCAGGCACTGTTCTAAGCACTTTACTATGAATTCATTTAATCCTTAAAAGCACCCTAAGAAGTAGGTGCTATGAGGATGCCCATTTTGTGGATGATACCACTGAGGCACAGCTAGTGAGTATCAGAGCTGGGGATGCCAACCCGGGCAGTCTGGCTCCAAAGGCCCAGCTGGAGAATGGGTGTAAGGAGCGGCAAAAGACAAAATTACAACAAATTTAGTTAACAGATCTTCACTGGCTTTTACTTGTGATTCCAGAATTGGACAACATCTCATTCTATAAAACAGATGAATGTTCAAGCCAGGCAAGGTGGGGCATACCTGTAGTCTCAGGGGGCTGAGATGGGAGGACTGCTTGAGCTCAGGAGTTTAAGACCAGCCTGGACAATATAGTGAGACCCTGTCTCAAAAAAAAAAAGATTAATGTTCAGATGAGCTGAGCAGAGGAGTGGGCCTTATAGACAGAAAAGGCTGAGGAAAGCAGAGAACAAAAAGCAGATTGGTCGTTTCAAAATAACTTTCCTTACAAAGGTTAGAGCAGAGGTGACCTTCTTATCATGCCAGCTAAAACTGGCCTGTCTGTGGGTCTGGCTGTCATCTCTTTCTCTCTCCTGATTCCTTGGAAAGTCAGATTAAACACCTGGGTTTCAGCGTGGTGGCATGGAACTTCACCAAGAGTGGCTCCATTTTGGTCTGGTCTGTTGGTCCTGGTGCGGGAGCTCAGTCCAAACCAATGGCCTCCCGAGGACTGTGCAACAGGAGCTGACACCACTGCAAACCGAGCTCTGGTTCCTTGGTGGCTGCAGTACAACGTGTCCTGCGAGCTCAGGACAAGCTCTCCAGCTCTGTGCTCCCGTCCAAGCTCCTGCCTCCTTGGCCACCCTCCTCTCCTCCCTGTTGACCCAGGCCAGGGCTGTATCTCACCCAGCGGGGTGGGCGTGGCAAGCTTCTTACCCTCAGAGCCCCAGTTTCCTTCCCAAGCGTTTCTCTTAAACCCTAGGAAGGAGCTATGATCTCACTTTGCGGATAAGGAGATGGCTTAGAGAGGTGAAGTAGCTAAAGGACACATAGCCAATAAATGAGGAATTGAGGACCAAGCCCAGGTCCCTTGACCCTTAGTACCCACTGTGCTGTTGAATGAACACTGAACCCATGGTGCTTCTGCTGAGAATCAGCTTTGGAACCAGACAGCCTTGGTCCCCCTTCCTGCTGCAATACTCCACCTCCTGGCAGTGTGACCTTGAACAACCTTCAGAGAACGACCAGGCTAATCTGGACACCATGGGAGATGGGCCACCCCCAAGCCTATCTTCCCATTCACTTCCTCTGCCTGCTTTGCTCCGGAGTACTGTGAATGCCTCCTTGGGGCTGTGTGCGGAGCCTCTGCTCCTCTCCTGGCCTCACCCACTGTCCACAGTAACTTTCACCTCCTCTGGTTGGGTGTTCATTAGGAGCCAGGTGCTGTCTGATTTTACAGGCTCTCATTTAATCCTTACAACCTTCTGAGGAAGGCCCTAATATTATGCCCGTTTTACAGATAAGTAAATGAAGGCCCAAGAGCAAGGTCAACTGCCTGAGTTCACACAGCCAGCCATGGGAAAAGCCAGGGCTCAAGGGCTGGATCTGCCTGACTTCAAAGTCTAAGTCTCCCACCTCTTCGGATGCCAAGACCCTCATGTCTAAATCTGCAGAGCATGGATCCAGTGCCTGTTGTCCATCTCCAGGGCCCTTGGAGTCAGCAGGAACCCCTCCCGCTCACTCACCTCCTCCCATGTGGCAGCCGTCCTTGTCAACCCAGCCCGTCAATGCCTCTGTCCCACCGCCGCCATCACCTCTCCCCTGGACTGCTGCGAGGACCTCCAACTCCTCTCCCTGTGCCAGCCCAGCTTCCTCCAATTCGCTGGCTAGAGACGAGGATGGCAAGCCCTCCCATTTGTGCACACCCATCAGTAAAAAGTGTTCATGCACACTCCCCATATGGGAATGTTTTCTTAGAACTGAAATATGCAAAGCACTGGCATTAGCTAACACTTCAAAGCAGAGCATACTTAAAGCAAAGCTCATTCTTAAGGAGTATGGAAGTAAATCCATTTTTAAAGAGTCTTCCCAACGTTTTCAGGGCGTGTGTGGTTTGACTTCTTGTTTAATTTCATCAGCCAGACCATTGCTGTGGCCACGCGCTCCTCTGAGCCACGGAGCGCTGGCTCTGCGGCTTTCTTCTGACCCGCTGGCGCTTGCGTTATCACCCTTATCTTCAATTCTTGGTCTCTTGGCAGGAAACGTCATGTTACTTTTCCATTTGTGTGTTAGTTTAGCTAAATGGATAAAACAAGCTGTACATCACCTTAAATTCACAAACACTCACATAAGGCTGAGCATGGTGGCTCCCACCTGTAATCCTAGCTCTCTGGGAGGCCGAGGCTAGAGGATCGCTTGAGGTCACAAGTTCAAGACCAGCCTAAGCAAGAGTGAGACCCCATCTCTACAAAAAATAGAAATTAGCCGGGCATGGTGGCTCATGCCTGTATTCCCAGCTACTTGGGAGGCTGAGGCAGGAGGATCACTTGAGCCCAGGAGTTTGAGGTTGCAGTGAGCTAAGATGATGCCACTGCACTCTAGCCAGGGTGACAGAGTGAGACTCTGCCTTAAAAAAAAGAAAAAAAAAAAACCCACACAAGTCCCCATATGCTAGGCTGGGGCATCAGCTCTCCAGGGTGTGACGTTCCCTCCAACCCTTGGACAATACCTATTGGTATGCGACTCTCTGACCTACAGACCAAGGACCCCAGCATTGACCCAAAGTATAGACAGTAAAGCTTAATTTCTTTTACGGTAAGAAACAAAGACAGCCTGCGCATAGAATTCTAACAACTTCTTCCTGTCCCAGACGGGGCTCATGTGCCCCGCCCATCAGTAACTCATGGACTCCTGTGAACCTCACAATAGCCCTTGAGGAAAGGACTCTTGTCGTGCCTGGTTTGCAGAAGAAAGTGGTAAGTAAGTCACCCGACTCACCCGAGTGGCCGGCCCTGCCAGGATTTGAATGGCAGTGATCTCTGGGACAAATTTCGGCAGAGCCCTTCCCTTCTTTTTTTTTTTTTTTTTTGAGACAGAGTCTCACTGTGTTGCCTGGGCTAGAGTGCTGTGACATCAGCCTAGCTCACAGCAACTTCAAACTCCTGGGCTCAAGCGATCCTCCTGCCTCAGCCTCCTGGGTGGCTGGGACTACAGGCACGCACCACCACACCCAGCTAATTTTCTCTATTTTTAGTTGTTTGGCTAATTTCTTTCTATTTATAGTAGAGACGGGGTCTCGCTCTTGCTCAGGCTAGTCTCGAACTCCTGAGCTCAAACAATCCACCCGCCTTGGCCTCCCAGAGTGCTAGGATTACGGGCGTGAGCCACCGCGCCTGGCCCCTTCCCTTCTTAAAACTCTTCAGATGCTTTGCTGCCTCAGGATAAAGCCCAGACTCCTTCAGGCACCTTACCAGGTGTCCCCTCACCTCTGTGGCTCGGCTTCTGTCTGCCGGCGTCCCTGCCCACTTCCTCCGGGCACAGCACTCGTCTTCTCTTTGGGGACCGCTCCTCTGCACTCGTGGTTCTCAGGTGCCCATCTCAGAAGCCCCTCTGCGCCCTCCCAAGGAGCAACAGGGGATGGGCAAGGGGCCCAAGTCCCCAAACCTGGAGATCCTTCAGCTGGATGTGCCCGCACAGAGGGTGGGCGAGGGCCCGGTGCGTCCGCCCCAGCGCCCCGCGCTCATCTCCTGCTGACGGGCCCTTCTCCTCCGTCAGGCAGGGCAGCCCCCGTGGCCCCAGTCTGGCCTCCCACTAGCCACCCCCAGCTCCCCGCTGCTTCTCTCAGCAAGTGGCCAAGTTCCCCGCCTGCTGCTGGCCCCTCTGTCCTCCACCCACAACAGTCTGCCGCCCGCCACGCCTTCTGCCCAGCCAATTCCGGGCCCTCTCTCAGGGCACAGCATGTCACCTCGCAGATGCATTTCTCACAGGTGCCCTCATCCGACACTCTCTGCACTGGTAAGGACTGTGAGCCCCACGAGGGCAGGGACCGCTACATGTCTCGGACACCTAAGAACCCCAAGCGCCTGGCATTGATAGGTTCTCAAGACAGGTCAATAAAGACAAGCCCAGCCCAAGCAAAACGTCTGGCTCCTAAAGCCCTTCCCCGCAGTCTAACTGAGCCCCTCACTAAGGGGACCAGGGGAAAGGCCTCTCACCTCCAGGCACTGCTCCCCACCTCAGCGGCACCCCAGTCCCCCTGATGTCCAGAAGAAGCCACCAGGTTTGAGATGTTGTGGGTGTCTTCCCCTCCTGACAGCAGGGAAAAGCCAGCCACGGGTGGCACGGACCCAGGGACACAGGCTCCAGATGGTTCACGCCTGCCATTTGTTCCCAGAGTACGCGCAGGGGTGCTCAGACACTCCCAAGCTCGGTTTGCTCCGATTCAAACAGCTTAAACAGGTTCTCCTGGCCACCAGCCTGGGCCAGAGGCCAGACCCCAGCGGGAAAGGCAAGGTTGCGGCTGAGGCTTTGCATTTACAGGGAAAATTTCTGTGCAGTTGAAACAGCAGGTGGACAAGTCCAGTGAAGAGGTAATAGGTGTTTATTAAAAACTTTATCACCCAGAGGCAGTTAAATTTTATAATTTAAAACCCAGCCCACTACAAAAAGTGGGGATGGGAGGAATAAAAACTGTGCAACATTGACCCAGGGACCGAGGCCCCACAGGGCCAGCCCCAGGGGCCGGGGCCGCCCCCCGCCCAAGGGTAGGAGCAGCTGCAGGGTGGAAACCGGGGGCGCCCCAGCCCCTGGCCCAGCCCAGTGCACGGGCCTCTCCGGCCGGGGCAGGCCCAAGGAAGGGCCCTCAGTAGTGTGCTCTTCACGCAGCCTGGACGCCCATCCTGCTCACTCTGCTGTAGAAGGACATGGAGGGACAGCAGCTTAGGGTGGCCCTGGGCAGGACGGACACCTCAGTCGCCCACTCTGAGCCCGGACACGGTGGTTTCCAGGACACCTGGAGCATGTGTCAGGGCTGGGATGGACCCAGGGGCCTGCAGGGCCCGGGGCCCTTCCTCCTCTCCCTCCCGGAAAGCCTGTCCCCCGCAGCAGTGTCCAAGGGCCAGAGCCCCTACCTCCCCCGTTGCTGAGGCTGTATCCGACGGCCACTCGATGAGAACGCCAGTTGCCATAGCTCCTGCATCAGCAGAGACAGGGAAGTCACCATCCATGGGGCCCCTCGTTCTCAGTGTTCTCCTGACACCTCTCCCAGCCTGGGCAGTGACTCACCCTCGGTCTCCCTCCAGCGTGCTCTGCACTTCCTTCAGGACTCCTGCAGGCCAGGGTGGAGGACAGAGGCCCGGTGTGGCTGGCCAGCCAGCAGCCCTTCTCCCCTCCTACCATGGGGCACTAGACAGGTCTGTTGCACCCCGGCCCTCCAAGCCCCCCTGCCTCACCTCGTGCCGACCCCACCAACTCCCGCCCGACTCACGCTCGTCGTTGAGCAGAGCGTGCTCCATCACCGGGCCTAGCTTCTTCTCTGGAAGGTAGAGGCCAGGTCAGGCAAGCCCCACCCTGGGCCTTCCTCTGCCTGGTTCTCACCTTACGAAGGTGGGGGTGCTGGGAGCCCCGAGCTCAGGGCTGGAGGCAATGCTGTTTCTACTCCCAACCCCAACCGTACCTGCTCAGCTAAGGGTGCCCTTTCCTCCTGCCCAGCCCCAGGTGTGGCCCAGGAGGCCCGTCTTACCCTCTCCATCACTCTGGCTCCCTGAGTTCCTGTGGGGGAGAAAGCGTGAGGACAGGGCCCCCGGGCTCCCTGCCCTGGCTCTGGAAGTCCCGTTCCCATGAAGAATAAGTGAAAGTCAGCTGGCCTGGACACCCAAGCAGGGGGAGCCTGGCGGGTGAACCGAGCCCTGCCCTGGACGGGCAGCTTGCATGGGAAGGAGGGGACCAGGAAGAGGCACAGAGAGCCTGGGGTGGGGGTAGAGGAGGCTCTGGCCAGTCAGTAGAGGGAGCTCGGGCATCTCAGGGAAGCAGCAGGCGGAGAGGCTGGGGAGGCCTCTGGCCCTTCCACCCACCTGGCCCGGCCTGAGGCCTTCCCGGGGCCAGCCCCATTGCCGGAGCGGCTGTGGTTCTTGGTTTCTGCCGAATCCACCAGACACCGGGGTTCAACCAGCCACTTGGTGGAGAGAGAGAAGCGCTCAAACTCAGAGGGGGAGATCAGATAGAAACCTGGGGAGTGGAAGAAAAGGCAAGTGAGGCCCGCCCGGGGCTCCTGGGCCCTCGAGCTGCCAAGGCTGGAGTAAGGCCTGGGGCCATCCTCACAGCTCCCCACCCAAGGCCAGCCCAGCCTCGCCAGAGCTGCAGCGGCCCTGCCCACCCCAGCAGCGCCCGGGGCCCCGCCTGCCCAGCCTTGCTCACACACCTTGGCCATACTTGGTGAAGACGCAGGAGGCGATGCCACTGACGTCCTCCCGGCGGATGCAGCTGTAGCGCACCTGGGGCTTGAGCAGGGGCAGTGAGACCACTTGGATGTCGCCCAGGTTGGTGAGGACCGCCAGGTGGTACTCGCCATAATCCTCGGCTCGACGGCTGCCGAAGTGGGCCACGCCGACCCGCCGCACTCGCGAACCTTCCAGGGCCGTCAGCTTTAGCTTCAGCTTGGCACTCACCTTGGGCAGCGTGAACACCTGGGGATGCGGGGTGACTGGTCATGCCTGCAGCCAGTGCATAGTTCTGCCACTGCTGACGCCTCCCAGCGTCCCAGCTAACCCTGCTAGGGCTCAATGCTCCCCCAGCTCTCTGACTGGGAGGATGCCGAGGTCACTGACTTTCATGTCTGGGTTTTGTCCCTTCCACAGACATAGGTCCTGCCTCAGTCCCTGCCTCTGACCCCGGGGCACAGGGACCCAAGACCTCTCCCCTTCCTTCCTGTGCCTCTGCAGCCCCTCAGACACAACTTCACACAAGTCCCTGAGTCCCAGCCATCACATTTGTGTCCAGGGTCTGAGGCTCCTGGATGTCCCGGGGATTTCCAAGGACCCTGCTGCCATCTGTGTGGCACCTTGAACTGTTCCTCTGACACGACGAGCAGCTGGTGGCTTCCCTGCATATCTGGGCTCTTTGACAGGTCATGGGCCACTTCCAGGGGCTCAGGAAGGGGCACGCTGTGCCCATCGAGCACGAGGATGCCCACGACGGGCGCCCGGTGCATCAGCTGGATCTCCTTGGCTGCAGGGAGGCAGGCGGCAGGGCTGTGGGTGGGCGGCAAGGCCAGGGCCACCACCCGCCCAGGCCTGGGCAGCCTGAGAGGCCCCTGCTCTCCCCGCCAAGCACTCACCCTGCTCCACCCGCACCAGCTCATCCATCCTCCGCTCGGCAGGGGGGACGCGCAGGGAGAAGGCGTAGACAGTGCCCCCGTTGGTGCCAGCCCACAGCGAGGGGCAGTGGCGGGAGCCTGCAAAGAAGGAAAGGTCTGGGAGTCGGGCACCTGGGGTCCACGTCCCCAGCTTCTCTCCCAAGGAAGGTGGGGAAGGTGCTCTGACAGCCACATGGGCTCATATACAGACGCTCCTGGACCCAGGACAGCCGGCCCTTGCTGGGAAACGGTAGCGGAGAGCCCACCCGGTGGGGGAGAACCAGCTGGGAAGCAGATGCTCCCACACGCCCACTGGGGACCAGTAGGCACCGTGTCACCCCCATCCATAGCCACTCTAGGAGGAAGAGCTCACTTATAGAGAGAGAAACCAAGACCCAGAGAGGTTAAGTGACGTGTGCAAGGCCACGCTTCTAGAAAGGGGTGGCGCCTGGACGTGAGGCCAGGGCAGGCCGACGCAGAGGCCCAGGTGGGGGCTACGGTCTGCCCCTGCTCACAGGGGGACACCCTCTCAGCTCCCGCCAGGCAGGAGCCTCCAGCATGTCCCCCATCCTAGGCTGGCCACTCACTGTCCCTCAGGTAGGTGTCAGCAAAGTAGAGAGTCCGGACGAAGCCCGTGAAGGAGTCCTCCGCCGAGCGGGCCTCGATCCTGCGCTGCACGGGCGCCAGCTCCATGTTCTGCAGGCCTGCTCGCTCTGCCTTGGCGCTGCCCTCCTGCACCTGCAGCGGGTTGGCTGGCCTGAGGGCTGGCTCTGGCCTCACCTCCCCAGGGGCTTTGGCTGGTTCAATGCTGGCGGCAGCCATGACAACCACCTGTCTGGCCTGTGTCCAAAGGGACCCTGTCCAAGTGGGAGGTGTCCCGAGGTAAGCCTGCCTGGCCTCCCAGCACAGTAGTGTGAGAAAGAGGCAGAACAAGAAAGTCACTGATATTTCCCGGGACTGAACTCTCAGGTAAGTACTACAATTACTGCCTTTTACACTTGGGGACGCTGAGGCACAGAGAGGCAGTGCGATCTAACTCAGGTCACACACGGTGAACCTACGCGGCCTGGACCTAGGGCCTTGCTTGTGGCGCAGCAGGCCCAGGAAGAAAGGCTGTCGTGGACCCGCCACTGGTCACTCCAAGCTGAGCCTGGGCTCCAGGCTCACCTCTCCTGGGGGGCCCGCGGGCCGCCGCTTCCGGCTCGATACCCTGCTGCGGCGCATTCGGCGGAACGACTGGCGCAGAGACTTCTTGAGGGACTTCACTCGGGACAGCGGGCCCTCCAAGGCTAGTTGGTCGCTGGGGTGCAGCGTGCACCTGGAGGGGGTATGTCGGCCGTCAGTGCTGCCAGGCCTGGGGGGGTCCTTGCCAGCCCCTTGTCCCAGCAGCCCCGGGCCCCAGCCACACTGCTCACTTGACAAACACCTGCCGCCGCTGCTGGTGGTCAAAGAGGCCAAAGCCATGGCTGGTGCCAAAGGCCACAAGCCGCCACTCCGAGTGCAGGGCCAAGGAGGTAACCACGGCCGGCGGCTGGCACTGCACCAGCACGAAGGGCTGGAAGCCAGGCTCAAAGCGCACGGGTCCCGAGCGGGCGGCCAGGCGCTCGTGCCCCTTCCAGCGGTAGCCCTCCTGGTCCTGCAGCAGGTCGGCCTCCACCTGCTGCACAGCCTGCTCCGCCGCCTCGTCGTTCAGCTCCAGCACCAGCACCTGGCAGGCGGCGGGCAGCTCAGCAAGCCCCAGCAATGGGACAGCGGGACCTCAGGAATCCTGACGTGGGACAGCGAAGGACCCGGGACCCATGCCAAGGCCCGGGGCCGAAGCAGAGCTAGGGGCCTCAGTCCAACCCTGGCCCTTAGTTCTGACTTTTGGACACAGAACCACCGTCCCAGGGGCGTCCCGCTGATGGGATGGAGCGACCCCCATCCACGAGGAAGAACACAGAATGACGGGATGTGCTCCTGGTGACACCATCAGGTGGGTGCCTGGGAGCCACCTGCCCACTCCCACCCCGCCTAGGGTCCCCACCCCGTGCAGCCTGCTACCTGCCCCGCCGTGCCTGCCACAGCCAGGTAGCCACTGTATTTGCAGAGGAAAATCTTCTGGATGCCCAGCCGGGGGTCGTCACTGTAGGGGTCAAAGGAGCCCACCTGACGAGGGAGAGGGCCCCTGTGAGCCGTCATAGGGGTTGGGCCCAACCCGTTTCCCCTCTCCCTGGTTCCCGGGCTCCTGGCTTCACCTTGCGGAGAGGGGGCCACTCATCCTCGCCATGGGCACTGAGGTTCTCACTGGGGTCCGTGTCCGTGAGGAACACACGCACTGTGCTGAGTTTGTAGAGCAGCCGCAGGCAGACGCCAGAGGCGTCCCAGAACCGCACCGTGCCGTCCTCGTGCCTGTGGGCAGAGCCCGCCTGCCCGCCATGAGAGGATGCCGGCCGGCGCCTAGGGACTGGCGCACCCTCCTCTGGGTTCTGCTCCCACCCCGATAGCCTACTGGGAAGAGGAAGACCAGCAAAGTCACCTACCCGGTGAGCAGCAGGTCCCTCTGGGGCGGGGCTGGGGCCAGGCTGGTGCCACCATCGATGGGCCACTCCTAGAGGAGACCAAGGAGTCAGTGGGAGGGTTCGGCCGAGGCACGGGCAGGGCAGGGGCTGGACCTACCATGGTGGAGAACTGCGCGTTTTGCCGGCCGCCGGCCGCGATGATGCGCTCCCACAGCTTCAGGGGGATGTTGGAGACGTGGTGGGAGCAGGTGATGGCGGAGCAGTGCAGGGAGGCCAGGTAGGGCAGCTGCACCGGCGGCCAGCCCGCCGTCTGCAGGTCGATCACCACCAGCTCCTCCTCGGCCAGCACCACCAGGGCGTAGGGGTCGTCAAAGGCTGGGGGTACAGGCCCAGGGTCAGGGGCCAGGAGGATGCCGCCCAGCACTGCGGGGTCAAGAGCTCCAGAGTGGGAGCAGGGAATCCACGGTCCAGGAAGCTCTGCTCTCGGACGCTCAAGCAGAGTCTTCCCACCTCAGGGAGGGCAGAGGTGTGGGGACAGCCCTGCCTCTGTGTCCAAAGCTGCCGAGAGCTGAGGAGCACGGGGCTCCCAGGGCAGGACCCACCAGGCTGGGACCGGGGCTCCAGCCAGGGCCACAACCAGGAAGGGAGCCCCAGGCCCCGCAGCTGAGCCTGTTGACCCTCTTACCCGCTCCTCCTCCACGGGCCTGGTCTCCCTGCTCGGGGCAACCAGCCCAGGCTCGGACGCGCCTCCTGCCGCTCTCCAGGCAGGCAGAAGCCAGCGTGGCCTTCAGCACACACCGCTAGGGTGGCATTTTCTTACTGCACACAACCGCCTTGCTCAGGCCTGGCTTGTCGGTGCTCAACGAATGTGCGCTGGTGACGAAACCTTCGTTTCATCTTCTCTTCACTCCCCAGCTCCCTGTGCCTTCCTCCCCAGCCCAGACCGACCTCGCTAGGCACCACCCAGCCAGAGGCCCCGGGAAGGCCTCCTCCTGGGAAGGCCCCCCCAGGCCACCATCAGGTCACCTGTGCAGAGCTTTAGTCCAGCTGACCACCCTGACTCTGCCTTAAATCAGTATGCTCTGGGAGCCTCAACTGACCACACACCCCGCATAGCCTGGCACATCCTGCTCAAGAGCCCTGGGGGTCCCCACGTCAGCTCCCTTGTCCTGCACGGCCTCTTGAACAGTGGCCCATCCTTTCTGCCCACTTCCTCCCCTGCCATTTTCTCCTGAATCCTCTACAACTAGGCCTTTGTCCCCAGCAAAAAATGCTAGTCTAGGTCACCCATGACCCCACCTTGCTGCCCTGTGAGGTCAAGTGCCCACCTGGACCTGTCTGGGCCTCACAGTGCTGACCACACCCCTCTAGAAGCGCCTGTCCTGGCTGTGCCTCCCACAGTTCCCCCGCCCCACGAATGCGCCTTGTGTTCCCCTCGCTGGATCCCACCAACCTCCACACCTCTAGCCGCCTCGGGCGCCCCTCTGTCTCCCTCACTGCCTGGACGGCCGCATCTGGTCCCATAGCTTTCCATACACGGACGGCTCCAGCGTGCATCTTCCAGATCTCTCCCTTGCGTTCCAGACTCTCAAGCCCCAGCTATCCACTCGGCGTCTCCCCTAGAAGTCCCCCGACGTCATTCCCACCCACCCGGGAGCTCGTCCCTCCCAGCCTTCTCCAGGCTTCCTGAAGCTCAAGCCAGACACTGACTCACCTCTCCTCCCACACAAGGGGTCACCTCAGAGCCAATTTCTGTAAACGAAGCTGTCCCAGGACACAGTGTGCCCCTTGGGGGCACCCTGTCTGTGGCTGCACCCACTCTGCAGGGGCAGGACTGTGGTGTGATGACAGAGAAGACATTTGCCACTCAGCCCTCTACAGAAGCAAGTGCAGGCCCTGACCAGGACCCTCAGCCAACACTCTAGCATTCTGTCACAGCCCCAGCCACCACTGTCCCTCCCGTGATGCTCACGGTGCTCCTGTCTTACCCTCACTCCACGCTCTCCCCACGCAGCCAGACAGACCCTTTCTGGGCCGAGACCAGATCACAGCGCCCCTGCGTGGGGCCTGCATCTCTGAAAATGCACCCAAAGTCCTTCCCAGGCCCCCATGGTCCTGTGTGATCTGCTGCTGGCCACATCTGGTGTCACACCCCGTCACTCTGGAACCCTCCCTCCATTGGCACTGCACCCCCAACCTGGCCTTGCTTTTTCTCGCCTCTGATATCATCCGTCCACCTGCCAGCTCGGTCTCCCCACTCTGGAATCGACTTCCCACAGGGCAGGGGCTTTGTCTGTCCTGGAACAGGGCTTGGCACATGGTGGCCCACTAATGAGGACCACCTGGGTGGGCCCTGCAAGGCCGAGCAATTATGCGCATACCTCGGGGTGCCTGTCTTGCCTGAGGGGGGCACCCCTCACCGTGCCCCATACCCTGGTCTGCTGGAACTAGGGACACAGATGGACAGTCACCGGAAGGTGGCCCGCCTAGAAAGCCACTGGACTTAAACATGTAGCTCAGAGAATTTCTCCCCCACCTTCCTGACCTCTGCTGGGTGGGGGCCACCACAGCCCAGGAGCCCCGGGCTCTGTGCCAAGGCAGCACCGGGCGCTGCTCCCAGCATCCAGGGTGTGAGGAGGGAAATGAGGCTGAGAAAGAGGGAAGCAGGTTTGCAGCCCCCTCCGCAGTGGAGAAGCCGGAACAACGCACGCCAGGTGTCCCGAGCAGCCCCCTCCCACATGGGGCCATTAGGAGAGGGCCCTCCCTCCGGGAACACTGCTGGGGCCGCCTCCAGGTTTCTGCCCTTTCTAGTCCTGCCTGTCACCCAACTTGTGAGGCTGACTCAGGGCTCCGCTGCTCTGCCGGAGCTCCAGGAGGGTGGCCCAGAGCTGGCTCCACACAACCACCTCCCGCCCCACCCAGAAGGCTTCCCCATGTCTGGGCAGGACCCTCTTGCCTCAGCTGGGTGGGTGTTACACCCAAGAGTGCAGACCCGCCCCTGGGCTAAGTCCCATCAGAGCCCGGGAAGGGCAGAGAGAGCCCGGGGCAGGCAGGAGCTGTGGCCAGGCCAGGTCTCCAGCTGCGGAGGATGGCAGCTGGGGGAGAAAGGAGCTGACTGGGGCTGCTGGCCGGGGTGGCACTAAGAAGGGGTGCAGTGAGGCTCAGACGCCCAGGACACTGGCAGGTTTGGGAACGCCTATGCAGGTCCCCGCCTGGACCTGCCCACGCCTCCCACACCCAACCCCGCACACCCACTCCGGAAGCTCTCCTACCAGCCACAGGGTCAGCCTCGGCGAGGACAGTGAAGTCAATGACACGGGAGGTGAAGTCGAAGGCCGTCTGCTGGCCATCGTGGACCACCGAGATGCAGTGGCGGTCCCCGTAGCTGGCCCGTGGCATGCCGCCCTGGAAGATGGTGAAGGGCATCCTGGGAGGCATAGAGGAGTGGGGATGGGCCGGGGCCTGGCATGGAGGACCAGCCTTTGTGGCGGGTCCCAAGGTGCCAGTGTTGGGCCTCCCCTCCTGGAAGGGAGGCCCGTCTCAGGGTGATCAGTCAAGGTCCCCAGGAGGAGTGGGGCTTGACCCCAACTTTTCCCGATGGCAACAGCCCAGGAGAACTTGGGGGTGTCAGGGGGCTCTGAGTCTTGGCAGCGCCTCCCGCTTCACCCTGAGTGTCCCCCTCCCATCTGCTTAAACATCAGGCCCCCCGGGATCTTGTCTGAAGAAATGGAGTTTGAAACCTGCTGATGGAAATCCTCTCTGGGAGGGTGGCGGGAAGGAGGGAGAGGGCTGAGCAGGAGCTGAGCCACTGAGCGGCGAGTCTGCGCCGCTCTCCCTTCCCGGTGTCCCAGAGCCCGCCGTGGGACCCGAGGGCATTTACTAGGCACTATCTCCCCAAGCAGTGGCCTGAGCAGCCTTCCCAGCCCTCCAGGAAGGTTCTGGAAAGAAGACAGAGCACCAATACCTACCCCTGTTTGGTGGTCAGCCAGAAGATTTTGGTAATAGCTTTGCAAGGAAAGGGACCTAGAAGAAAAGGAATTAGCCTGAATGGACCACCCCACTCTCAGACACGTGTGGGTCCCCACGGGCACGGATTCTCACGCCCGTACCCACGTGGATGCCCATGCTTGGGGGAGCTGCTCCGAACAGTCCCTGAGAAAGCCACACTGGGCATCAGGAAACCTGCTGTGTGGCTTTTCTTTTTTTAATTTCAAAATACTAAGGGAGTACGAATGTTTTTGTTACATGGCTTGAGTCACGGCCATAAATGTGCCCATCACCCAAATGGTGTCCACTGTATCCGTTTGCTGTGTGGCTTTAGACAAAGCCTTTACCCTCTCTGGCCCCGAGATTTGCTCCTATGAGTTGGGCACCCTACCCCCGAAGGCAGGGCAGGCCTCAGGGGGGAGGGCAGGGCCCAGCAGGCAGGCGAGGCACTGACCGTAAGGCACACAGCTGCGCAGCGGCTCTGCTTGCTGGGCATCTCTGGACACGGGCCACTGGCAGTAGCTGCCGTCCGAGTGGCAGCTGACGAGCAGGCGGCCATCCCGCTGCCAGCAGACATTCTCCAGTTGCTTCAGAGGAGGAGGAGGAGGAAGAGGAAGAGGAAGAGAGAAGGAGAGAGGGCAACCAGCTGGGATGGGG
The DNA here is from genome assembly GCA_963575035.1 of Avahi laniger. Taxonomy (NCBI): domain Eukaryota; kingdom Metazoa; phylum Chordata; class Mammalia; order Primates; family Indriidae; genus Avahi; species Avahi laniger. Next base: position 25,960 of record CAUYSK010054457.1, read on the forward strand.
CGGCGTTCTCATCGCCCGCATCCCTGCATTTTGGTACACGCGTGTACGTGCCTTACGGTGGCCTGGGAGAGCCACGTGGCAGTGCCGCCATCCTAGGTACCACCTACCTGGCTGCTGAGGAAGTGGCAGAGCACGCGGCTGCCCCGCAGGTCCCAGATGACAATGAGGCCTCGGCTGTAGCCGATCAGGATCTGGTTGGGGTCTTGGGGGTGCTCCTGCAGTGCCTCCACCATTTCAAACACCCGCCGGTGGCGGGCCTCCTCCGGCAGCCTGGCAAGGGGACCAGCATGAGCCCATGCCACCGCCAGGTATGGCCGGGAGCACGGACCAGCCGCACGGGGCTCTCCGCACAGTGGTGGGAAAGATGTCAGGACAAGGTGCCAGGGGAGGGGAGCTTCAAGTGGAACAGGACAGTGGTGTATAAACAAGCCCCAAGGACACAAGGGCAGGTGGTACAGCTATAAGGAAGGACAAGGAAGTGATTTCCAGAAAAGTCCACATGGGGGCAGTGCAAGGGCCGTGACTAGGAAGGGCACGTGGGGACCCCCAGGGCTGGCAAAGCTCTATTTCTATGCCCAAGGTGTGGCTACAGGGATTCTCACGCTGTCACAATCCATTAAACTGCACATTCGTATTTAGTGTGTGTGCATAAATGGGTGGTGCTTCATAATTCGTTTTTTTAGATCCACAAAACAAAACTCTATTAGTTGGGCAGGGCGCGGTGGCTCACGCCTGTAATCTTAGCACTCTGGGAGGCCGAGGCGGGAGGATTGCTTGAGCTCAGGAGTTCGAGGCCACCCTGAGCAAGAGCGAGACGCCATCTCTACTAAAAATAAAAACAAAAAATTTAGCCCGGCATGGTGGTGCATGCCTGTAGTCCCAGCTACTCGGGAGGCTGAGGCAGGAGGATCACTTGAGCTCAGGGGTTTGAGGTTGCAGTGAGCTAGGCTGATGCCACTGTATTCTGGCCTAGGCAACAGAGTGAGACTCTGTCTCAAAAAAAAAAAAACAACCCCAAAACCCTCTATTAGTTGGCCTGGCCCTTGAGCCTTGACCTCTCCTCCTGCTCTGGGCCTGGAATGCTGATGTGAAATCTGGAGGTGCCACAGCCAACACAGAACCAGGAGGCAGCAGACACAGAAAACAGCCAACACCAAGGATGTCGAGTAGGGAGTGGAAACAGCCCAGACCCCGAGGGCATCTCTGTTTCCAAACCAAATCTATGTAGGCCTCACATCCTACCAGCGATGGCCTCCTGAGGATTAGAATTGGGAGCTGAGGTCAAAGGGGAACCTTATTTGTAAAGTTTAAACTTTGGGACTACAGGCATGCACTACTATGCCTGGCTAATTTTTTTCTATATATTTTTAGTTGTCCAATTAATTTCTTTCTAATTTTAGTAGAGACGGGGTCTCACTCTTGCCCAGGCTGGTTTCGAACTCCTGAGCTCAAACAATCCGCCCGCCTTGGCCTCCCAGAGAGCTAGGATTACAGGTGTGAGCCACCGCGCCCGGCTGTAAAGTTTAAACTTTTGAAGAGGATTCCAAAATGAGCTATTCTTTGTAGAGTTAGAAAATAAACCTCTCTTAAATTGAAAGCAAATAATGTAAGAACTACGCCATCTTGGAAAATGCACAGAAACATCAGGAAGAAGATCCAAGGGAAGTTGCAGAGCAGGAGCCAGGCCGCCGCCCGGCGCCTGTGACTGCCCTCCAGTCTGCTCCCCTGCAGGTGTGTGTGCACACTTGCCTTCGTTCATTCACTTAAAAACTGGAATTATACTGTATACACCATTTTGCAACTTACTTTTCTCCCACCTAAATAGACCACAGACTTTTCCTCCTTAGATGGTTTCCAACTCTTTGTCATTAACGAACAGCTCTATATTCTCATGCCTGTATCTTTAGCATGGAGAACTTCTCAGGGTCGTGAGACTAAAGGGTTGGACATTTGAAAAAACTTAGGTAAGTGGCTGGGTACAGTGGCTCACATCTGTAATTCTAGCACTTTTGGGAGGCCAAGGCAGGAGGATTATTTGAGGCCAGGAGTTTGAGACCAGCCTGGGCAATAGCGAGACCACACCTCTATAAAAATTAATTAAAAAATTAGCCAGGCATGGTGATGCAAGCCTATAGTCCCAGCTACCTGGGAGGCTGAGGCAGGAGGATCACTTGAGCCCAGGACTTTGAGGTTGCAGCGAGCTATGATCACACCACTGCACCACTGAACTCCAGCCTAGATGACAGAACAAGACCTTGTCTCATAAAAAAAAAAAATCTTATCTAAGTGTTGTCAAAGCAAAAGTCAGGCAAGGACTTAGATTGGCAGGAAGAGCTCTGAGGCCCCTCCCCAGCTAGACTCCCACCAACTAACCACGTGAAGTTGGGTACTGGCGTGGCCACCTGTTGAGAAACAGGTCCTCCTCCCGTCCTGCCCACAGCTGGGCCGCCAGTTGTCCTGCAGACCTTGGGCACGCTGCCCCAGCCCTACCCTGCCGAGCAGGAATCCTCCCAGCCAGTCGCGTGCGGCCTTGGCAGATGGGCCCTGCTTCCCCATCCCCTGGGGCTGAGAGCCCAGCCTGCCAGCTGTGCGAGTCTGTCCCAGGCCTGGTCCAGAGCCCTCCAGGGGCAGGATCCCAACACCCCGACCTCCTCCTGCCCCTCGGAACCATAGAACATTCCACCACGATCACCTCTGTCCCCACAAGCTCCTGCCAGATTCCCTCATCTCCTCCCCGTTTGTGGCCCTGTCCCCCTCCCTCTCCACTCCCAGAGCCAGCCTGACCCCCTCTCTACTGTAGATACCACCATCGAGGAGCAAAGCTCCTGAAATGATCTCCACAAACCCACAGGCTCGCGGCTGTCAAGGCTTCTTGGCGTGGAGCCTGCGCACAGGTGAGCCCTGAGCACAGCGCCCAGAACGTAGAGTGGCATCGGGAGCTTCCCCAGCTGACGCAGGGACGTCTGGGCCCAACTCCCCCGCTGCAGAGCCCCGGGGTTTTGAAACACATGGTTTCAGCGCAAAGGACGCTAGACTAAGAGTTGGTGGAATCACCCAGTCACACAGGGCCTTTAAATGGGTGACAAGTTACCCCCGGGATGATGCTAACATGTTATAGGTGATAGATTCTCAATCTGGGGGACAGGAGCTGTGAATCTCCCCTCCTGGCCCCATGGACTTCCCAGCAGAGAAATTATAAGTTCCTGAGAAATACTACTGGGGACCAAGAGAAGACACGCCCAGTGGAGGGGACGGGTTTCCAGTGGCTGCAGGGTCCCTGGGCTCACCGCTGCAGCACGGCGTCCGAGCTGATGGTCCGGTCCTCCAGCGCGCGGAAGGCGGGCAGCTGCACCGCAAACACGTTGCCGCTCTCGGTGCCCAGGTAGAGCAGCTCTCGGGAGGAATGTGGCAGGACCACAGTGATCTGTGTGGCACTGGGGGCAGCCCTACGGCGGGAACGGCTGCCTGTGAGCTGGCTGCTGCTGCCCAGGCTGGGGAGACCTGTGGAATCCCCCTGACTCCTGGCTGTCCTCACTGGCCCCAGGGAAGGCCTTGCCTAGGGAAAATGGCCTATAAAGTCCTTTAATGGGGTTAACGCCATCTCAGGCCGGGACAAACATTGGTTACTTTCTGCTAAGAAAGGAGACAGTTGGCAGAGAAGCTGGGCTAGGAGGCAGGAAGAATATGTGGGACCCCCCAGGATGACAGGGAGCAAGGATGGAGGAGGGAGGCCGCAGCCCCGCCCTCTCCCCCCAGAGATCAGAGCTTGCAGAGGCAGGGCTCTCCTCAAAGGGTGAGCTCACCTGGGGTTGGGGGCAAGGGTCAGGCTGGGAGAGGAAGGGGACAAAGTCCTCACCCTGGGGGACCACGCAGTGTGAAGCTCTCATCTTCCTGCAGCTCTGACACCCCACCCTTGACCTTCAGGCTCCACAGGTGCAGGCTGTTGTCATCCAGCAGGGTGACCAGCTGGCACTGGGGAGGGACAGGGCACAGGGGCATGCTGTTTCATTAACCAGGGAGGGCCAGCATTCATGAGGCCTTCACGCTGGGGAGGCCCAGCCGGGTCGATTCAAAGAGCTCAGGACCAAAAGACCCCCTGGCTGCTCTCGGGGTGGCCCACAAGCGGCCAGCTGGGCGAAGGGAGGTGGTCCCAGGCATTCCATTAACGCCAAACCCAGGGCTCCCAAATGCCAGCCATTCCATAGCACCCCTGCTGGAGGAAGTGAGGGTAAGAGGGCACGGAGGGGGTTCCCTGTCCCTCCTGACATCCTCCTCAGCCCAGTCCCTCACCTGGCCAGGCAGGAAGTGGATCTGCATCACTGTGTTGTTCTCCTGGTGTAGTCCCATGAACTCCACCCCCGGGGCTCCGTAGCTGGGAGCAGGCTCAGGAAAAACTCTGGAGGCTGACACTCCCCCTCCCCTACCCTGAGCGCCAGGCCCTCAGGGCCCATGTGGCAAGAAACACAAGCACAGAGGAGGGCTGCCCTTCCCCGAGAGCAGGACCCACGTCCAGTGACCTGACCCCCAGGGCAATCTTCCCAGCCAGGCAGGGAAGGGGAAGCCCTTCCTTAAAAGGTGAAGCCCTATCTTGGCAACTGTTAGGCTGCCTCAGCCCCATCCCCAGCCTGAGCTGCCACAGACCCATCGGCTATCGCTTGGTGGCACCTTTGAGAAAACACAGGGCACCCCTGTGGGCCCACCCCCAGCAGCCTTGGCACCAGGGATCGGTAACCAGGATCTGGCTGTGACCTGGCAATGATTAACCAGCTTGGGGCAGGCTGGGCCGGCGGCCCCTGCCGTCCTGCACACCCCCGGCCCGCCCCCGCCGTGGCAGAGAGGAAGAGGGAGGGGTGAGGGCTTTGCTGGAGAAGTGCCAGCGGAGCTATCTCAGGTGGTCCCCCATCTCCCAACTCCCCAGCCCCCTGCCCTTGGGGAGGGTGTCCAAGACTTGCAGCGCTGCAGGCTGGCCTCTGAAACCACCCAGAGCCTGAGCCAGTCTAGACCTGATGCTTCGGATAAAGGACGACCCAACTGGACGATGTCCAGCCTCAGGCCAGGGAAGGAGTGTCCCTGCTAAGCAGCTCTGCTCTCTGCTGGGTCTGGTGGGATCTGGAGAACCGCTGCCCAAGACCACCCCTGGGGACAGAGCCCTGGGGCCAGTCTACTTCAGACTCTTATAGAGTAAAAAGATTAAAAATAAAATGTCCTTGGCCTGTCACCTGCCTCCACTCACTATATTCGGGGTTGACTCCCAAGAGGATGTGTGGAACATCCTGGGGACAAGAGGGGTCACCTATAGCTAAAGGAGGCAGGGCACAGAAAGGGGGATATGCCCCATCTGCTCTGGGGGAGATTCCCCCCAACAGCAGCCCGGGTATGGGGGCAAGAGAGCATGCTCTAGTCTCCTGCCCGCTGCCCGCCGCTCGGTGAGCACTGGCTGAGACACAGGCTGCAGGTCCTCCTCTCTGGGACCCCCAGTCCCCAGAGTAGCCCCTGCCAAACAGGTCTGAGACGCTACAGGGCAGCAGGAAATGACACTGTGGACAAGCCTCTCTCTCAGGGCACATTATCCTGCCAGCAGGGTCCCCCCACTGCCCCACCCCTGCCCTGTGCAGATGTGTGAGATCTCCAACAACAGGTGAGAAGGGGAACCCCAAAGAGAGGAGATGGCTTGAATGTCCCTGAAAGGACACAGGAGACAAAATAAACCTGTACCTCCTTGGGCAGTTTCAACATCCCCCTCCTCCCCCCTAGGGCACCTAAGCAGCTGGCCAGGCTTGGTTCTGACCTCCCACCAACTGTTCTACCCCGCCCCTCTCCAGAAGAAAATCAGTTTCAAAGCTGGAAACCAGGAAGGTCCTGCTCTTATCCCAACAGCTCATGGGCTTTGGGATTTGGGATGAACATCACCGTCCCAAGGCCCCCGTGCCCCCTCCAGGGCCCACCTGGTGGCAATGGAAGGATACAGCTTGACGGCTCCGGAGCGGGTGCCGATGGCCAGGATGCGCAGGGAGGCGCTGTAGCCGAGGGCACTGGGCTGGTGCGGGAAGCCGTGCTCCACGGTCTGCAACGACAGGCACACAGCACCGGCCTGAGGATGTGTCCCCTCCACCCTGCCATGGCTGGCAGCACAGAGCCACCCCGGCAGGCAGCAGGGATTCGGACCCTTTCAGGCTCCTCCCAGACACCCCCAATGTTGGAGCCAAACCCAGACCTGTCTGGGCCCCACCCTCAGTCCATTTCTGACCCTGTCCTTGGCCGAGTGGCCATCGCTGACAGCTCATTCTACCTGGCGCCACACCAGACACTTGGTGCTCTCCAGGAACTCTGCCTCGGTGCCTCCGACACCCGTGCCCTGGGTGACTGACCCAGCCCTCCTGCAGCTGGGTGTGGGTCGGGGAGATGTGGGTGGGGGGTTGGCACAGTGGAGACACAGGCTCTGGGCGTCCTAGGTCCCTTCAGCCCCCAGTCAGCTGTCTCACATGCCCTTGTCATCACCAAGTTCTCCTCAACCATCTTCCCAGGGAGGAAGTTTCTGGAGTGTTACTACAGGTACGTGCTTTTGTCCATTGCTTATTACCGAAGTAATATACACACACTGTAGAAAACTTGGAATGTATAAAGGAGTTTCAAAAAGAAAAAAATTACCCAGACTCCCACGACCAGAAGCAACCCTTGCTAAATCACGGTGTAAGTCCGGTGAGCCTTTTCTGTGCTTGTGAACGTCTGCACATCTGTCTGTATTTAAAATTGTGCCTTGTTCCTGTACAGGTAATGCTCTGTAGCCTGTTCTTCCACTTAAAGCCAGTCCAGGTTGTTAAAAGCTCTAAAACAACGTTGTTTTTTTTTTTTTTTGAGACAGAGTCTTGCTGTGTTGCCCGGGCTAGAGTGAGTGCCGTGGCATCAGCCTAGCTCACAGCAACCTCAAACTTCTGGGCTCAAGCAATCCTCCCATCTCGGTCTCCCGAGTAGCTGGGACTACAGGCACGCGCCACCATGCCTGGCTAAATAAAAGCTCTAAAACAACTTCTAAACAGCTGAAGAATATTCCTTAAGGAGCAATGCCCTAACTCACCAGGCCTCTTGTTGAATATTTACTTACTTTCTAAGGATTTCACAATCGCTAATTGTATTGGGGACCACTCTCCGACCCCCATCTCTGCCTGCAGCTCCGGAGTATTTCCCTGAGGCAGCAGGGCCAGGGATGGAACTGCAGGTTGGAAAGGTAGAAACATAAACACTACAGATTTCCAACGACAAACCATCTGGTTGTTTCTTAAGCTACCCCCACCTCCCACCTCAGGGGATACCGACCCTGCAGAGCTGGGTGAGAACCCGGCAGGGCCACAACAACTAGCTGCTTTCAAGACTTTTCTAACCATAGAGTCGCTGCCGTGTAGAAACAGGTGACATCGGTGAGGGACCCTCATTAGGCCTGGGGCTCACCTTCCATTTTGAAGCCCTGTCAGGCCTCAAAGCAGCAGAGGTAAGTGACAGCTGGTGACAGCTGGCATGATAGCTTAGCAAACTCAATGGCTGCCCGCCTCCCCACCAGTCCGGTCCTTCTGGGGTCGAGCCGGGGAGGAAAGCGCCAACAAGTGCCTATTTTGGGGATGCCCAGGGCCAAATGGGGGGTGCCGGGGGCTCAAGCCTGGCTCTTTGCCAGGAACACGGCCTGCCCTGCAAATGGCCACACCTGATGGGACAGCCAGGAAGGCAGAAGGGACCCAGCAGGGGCTGCCAGGCCAGCCCAGGTCTCTGCTCAGCTATGTGAAAAATGCAGAGCCTGGAAGAGCTGGGGTAGAGAGCTGAGCGTCTGGAATGTAAACATTTCCCAGGAAAGGAGCAGGGGAGGGACAGGGATAGGATCCCCCAGGGGCCCGCGCTGTGTCGTGGGGGCCTCAGGAAGTCAGCGGCCAGAGCCTGAGAGAGGGTTCCTGAGACAGCAGCGTTTTCCCATCGCCACTGTCAGCAGCTCAGGGCAAAGCCTCTGGAGTTCCCAGGACTCTCGCAGAAATGCGGCCGGTAGAGCCACGAGCCGCGTGTGGCTTGAGCACTTGCGGCATGGCCAGCGCCAACAAGGAGCTGAATTTTAAATTTCATTTAATTTCAATGAACTTAAAGAAAAGATGTTCGATTCAGTTATTGGAAAACTTTCAAGTATGTTTGGATCAACTTGGGTTCCCAAAAAACAGGGGCTAGACTCAGGCAGACCAAGCTTCAACTCTTCTTTTTCACCTGTAAATCTTCCAACCCTACAGATCAAGTATTTTCAAAGAAGATTTAACGTCTGAATTGAGATATGTGGTGGGTGTAAAATATACCTGATTTCAAAGACTCAGTACCCAAAGAAACAAACTGTAAAAAATTTCATTAGTGGCTGGGCGCGGTGGCTCACGCCTGTGATCCTAGCACTCTGGGAGGCCGAGGCAGGCGGATGGTTTGAGTTCAGGAGTTCGAGACCAGCCTGAGCAAGAGTGAAACCCTGTCTCTACTAAAAATAGAAAGAAATTAATTGGACAGCTAAAAATATATAGAAAAAATTGGCCAGGCATGGTGGCGCATGCCTGTAGTCCCAGCTGCTGGGGAGGCTGGGGCAGGAGGATCGCTTGAGCCCAGAAGTCTGAGGTTGCTGTGAGCTAGGCTGACGCCACGGCACTCACTCTGGCCAGGGCAACAAAGTGAGACTCTCTCTCAAAAAAAAAAAAAAAAAAAAAAAAAAAAATCTCATTAGTAATTTATATTATTCATGTGTCAAAACAATAATTATTTTGGATATATTAAAGAGAATATGTTACTAAAATTAATTTTCTCTCATTTAAAGAATTTTATAAGGTAGCTTCTAGAAAATTTAAAATTGCACATGTGGCCCCTATGATATCCCTATCGGCCTGGGCAGCTCCCCTGCGGGTCCGCAGCTTCTCTCTGACCCAGAGGAAGACAGACAAGTTGGTCCCATCCCTCAATCCCTCACATTCATTCCTCATGTCCTTCAGGGTCTTGGGGACACTGTGGCCACCCCTCCCTCCCATCCCCACCTTTTTCAAAGGCCGGTTTAGAAAGGGACTAAGCTTCTAATCCCCTTCTGCCTCCGACAAGGTGTCTGGTCTTGGGGTCTTGGGCTCTGCCTCTCTGAGCCTCATTTCCACATGACACACGGGATGGTACCACTGACTATGTGAGCAGGGCTGTCCTGGGATCCAACACGACACATCCAGGTGGCCACCTGGCGTATGGGGAAAGCTCAGCCGCCCTGCAGCACACACTGGCCTTGCCCCACAAGGCCCCGCTTCCCCAGTATCCCACGGGCATCTCCTCCAGGTGGACAGCTCTGGAGAACCAAGTCCCTCAAGGACCAAATTAGCGCAGTGTCTTTCACAATGACTCTGCCTGGACAGGGCCCGAGAGAGTGGGTTCAAATGTAAACGGTGTGATTCCCGGGCACTCCCCAGGCTGAACATGCGAAACACACACAGCCCCGAGCAGGGTGATTCCATGAGGACAGGGACCAGGGCTGGGCAGGGAGGTGTGGGGTCCCCAAGCCAGTTATGAGAGGCCTGAGGGGTCTTGCTGGGAACAGGGAAGGGAGGGATTTGGACTTTGGGGGAGGATAGGAGCAGCTGCTCAAAGGGACAGGGAGAGCTGGAAACCCAGGGCCCGGAGTCCTGGGAGACCCGGGCAGGGAAAGAGTGAAGGCTCCACAAGCACCTCTGCCTGTGCCCAGCTGCCCCCACTACAGTGCCCTTCCCACACCCTTGTCCTTCCGCCAACTCCTAGCAGCCTTTTAAGACTTGGTTGCCCCACTTGTGTGCAAGGTCCACAGGGATGGCAACACCCCCACCTTGCTTAGGGTTAGGAATGGTTCCAGGCCCTGGAAGGGGGAGTGTATATGGCCTCCCTTACAGGAGGCACCCACCTGGGCACAGGATGGTGGGCTCAGCCCCAAGGCTGCCTTACTGCAAAGGCTCACAGCAACCCGCAATCATCCCTCCACTCAGGACAGAGGGTGGGGCAGGGGCCTGGCCTGGGGCAGCAGGTACAGCCGCTTGGTGGGCACGGAATTCGAAGACCAGCCCTCCCAGCCATACTGAGACTCAGCTGTTTCCAGCTGGGGTACAAGCAAGGAGGTTGACCAAAGCCTGGCAGCCACTGGGGCCTCCTAAGCTCAACACCCAGCCCACCTGGCCACACCCCCATCTTGCTACCTGGCCCAGGTGACCTCTGCCAAGGGAGGAAAGAACAATGAACTCTTTTGACAGAGCTGGGAGAGGAAAGCAAAGATTGGTAGGAGCCGCCAAACTGCAACATTAGCCTGGAGAGGTAGAGAAAGCCCATCTGTCTCACTCTGGCTCCAGGACGCCTCTCCAGGTCCCGGAATGGATGAGAGTAGCAAAGGTTGCATGTCAGAGACGGTGGGGGCCCTTCAGCCTGCTCTCAGCCAGGGAGGACCCCATCCGAGAGCAACGACCTGACCTGCGGTACTTGTCAAGGGGTGGGGAGGAGGGAATGGCAGGGACCACAACCCCTGGAGGCCGCCCAGGGCCACAGGGGGCACGCCCGCTGGGTGGCTCTGCCCGATACTGGGTGTGGCCTGCTCAGATTCCTAGCGGTGGCAGCAACCTGGCCCTCCCTGAGTGGCTGTCACCCGACACTGGGGCCCAGCCATGCAAAAGCCAAGACGAAACAACCTGGCCCTCGGCAGGGGCAGCCAGTCGGATCGCACAGGGCCTGGGGGTGGGGAGGGTGGGCACGGGCAGGAGGGGCCCTGGCAGGCCTGTTCACCTTATGGGCGTGGCTGCTTGGACGTGCTTGGGTTTCACCAGGGAGGTGAGCAGGCTGCCCACAGCCGGCAGGGAAGGGGTTTTAGACGGTTATATTCTCCTGAGTTACTTCTTCCCTACTGAGGTCCCATGGTCTCCTCACTTGGTCCTTGGTGGCCTTGTCCTCTCACTGCCGGCTGACTTGTCTCCCCAAGTCCTCCTCAGCAGGCTTGAGGAGCCACCACACATAACAGCTACTTCGCAAGTGAAGATATTCAGGCTCAGAGAGGTGAAGCCACCACCCTAGGGCCACATAGCCAGTTGGCAGATGGAACTGGGATGTCTTCATCCCCAGCCAGTGCCCTCTAGGATACCCTAAGGCTGTGCAAGGTCTTGAGGCCTCAGTTTCCTCCCCTGCAGAATGGGAACACTCACTGAGCCCTTGTGAGGATGGGGTGATGACAAGGCAGACCCTGGTCTGGTGCCGGCCTGGGCCCGGCACCATTTGAAGTAATTAAACTCCCTTAGCACATCAGCCTGGACGGAGGGGCTGCTATGATGTTGGGGCTCAGGACACACCATCCCAAAATATGACTGTAGGGGACCACGATATGCCACCCCAAAATGACTTCTTTGGCATATTTTCAGCCGGTTGTTCTGAGAAAGTACAGACACAGGAGTAACTCTGAAAAGCTACCCTTTTTGTAAAATAAGTTTACATCTATAAAGGAAGTCTACTTTAGTAAAACACAGGTTGAGCATCCCTCATCCAACGTGCTTGGGACCAGGGGTGTTTTGGATTTCAGAATTTACTGCATTTTGGAATATTTGCATCGTACGTACAGGTGAGCATCTTAAATCCAAAATGCTCCAATGAGGATTTCCTTTAAGCATCATGTTGGTGCTCAAAAAGTGCTGGGTTTTGGAGCATTTCGGATGTCAGATTTAGGAAAAGAGCTGCTCCAAGCCAACTTTTATTATCTGAGACAGGTAGCGCCTGCATAACAAGACAGCCTGTATTCAGCACACTCTTCCTCCTCTCACCCTCGTAACCCAGTCGCCGTCCCCCCAGGCCCTGTTCTCATCTGTAGCTCAGGACACGACACAGTAGCCCCGAAGACCTCCAGTAGATGCCTGAGACTGTGGATCAGACGGGACCCTATACAGACTACGGTTTTTCCTATACGCACCTACCTACCGTAAAGTTTAATGCATAAATTAGGCACAGCATGAGACGGGCAGTAATAAAACGGAACAATTATACTATAACAAAAATTATGTGAATGTGGTCACTTTCTCAAAATATCTTGTACAGGTTGAGCATCCCTAATCTGAAAATCCAAAACCTGAACTGCTCAAATCTGAAGGTTCTTGAGCACAGACATGACACTCAAGGAAACAAACGCTCAGTGGTGCATTCTGGATTAAAGATGGTGAACCACCCGGTAAGTATAATGCGCGTGGTCCAAAAAAAAAAAAATGAAATCTGAAACACTTCTGGTCCCAAGCACTTCAGAGAAGGGGTGTTCAACCCGTACTGGACTCACCTACTTTCGGATCTCAGGTAACCGAACCCGCGAAAAGTGAAACTGGGGTGGGGGGGGCTGCTGTATAAACTTCGATCATCTGACTCTTTGAGTCTCATATTTTGTGGAACTCCCATGCGTTCGTATGTAATTAAATATGGTTTTTCTCCTGCTAACCTGTCTTATGTCAATTTACTTCATAGCCTGGCCAGGAACCTAAAAGGCTGGAGGGAGGCCAATTTTTGCTCCCTTACGAAGCCCATTTTACAGATGAGGAGATTGAAGAGCAGAGAGGCTGCAGTAATGTGTCCATGTCACACAGTGAGGAGGCAGCAGAGCCAGCACCAAGACCAAGGCGTTCCAGCTCCAGAACCCCGGTCCCTGATCACTGCACCGCCGGACCCTCGAAGGCCTGGCACACAGCCCTCAGCGAACTGGAGCTGCCTCTCAGCCAGCCTCCAGCAGAGAATCAGAGAATCTGTTCACAGTCACAGAACCTTTCCTGGTTCCAAAGCCAAGGACACTGGACATGAGACTCGCAGGGCCCCTGGGGCGTTGTCCCTGCTCCCTTTGAAGAATCTCCTTCGTGTGGGTGTAAAGGAGTTTGGCCGGGAGGGGCTGGAGAGAAAGGCCCAGAACTGGTTTAGAAGGCAGTGCCTGTGACGGCGCCACTGTCCCAGCACAGTGCCCGCAGACTGGCCTTCGAGGACGACTGGAAGAGATGACCAGAGTCATCAGTGTGGACACTCTCCAGGGGGTTGATCCTCACCTAAACCAGCAGCCCACACGCAACTCACTTAGTCCTCACACCAACTCCAATCAAAATGTATCACTCACCACTCCTGGCCTGGGCTCTCCCTCCTGGTGCCTGGCAGGACAGAGACCCCACTGGTCATCCTGGACACCTGCCTCCCTCCCCTGTCCTGCTCTCTTTACTACAGTGCTGAATCTCTCACCAGGTCTCAGCATCAAGGTTGAGAAACCCTGCTGGGTTCATGCCCTGACCCCATCCCCACTGGCTGGGCTCTGGGTCCTTTACTCTGGGCTCCAGCTGGTCACTGCAGTGTCCCCTGACCAGTGACCCCTGACTGCTCTGAGCTTACCTGCTTTGTTCAGTAAGTAAAAATATCCCAGTTTTATCTTCCCTAAATTGTAAAGGGGACTACTCCTCCCCTGCTCACAACCCAGCAGGGCCACCCCCCACTTCAGGTCCATAGCCCCAGGTGCCAACCTGAGGCCTCCAGGATCTGGCCTCATCCTCCAATCCCACCCCTCCAGTTCCACTCTACTCCCAGAGCCTGGATGAAACTATTTGTGGCTCCCTAATCCTCTGCCCCCACTGTCTCCTTCCATCTCTCTACCCCCAAGACTGGGAATTTCAGTCCACCAGCCCCATCCCCACCAGACTGTAAAAGTAGAGGGCAAAGGCCTTATCAGCTGAGATTCTCCCAGCCCCAAGCCTGAGGCTACGCATACAGTAGGTGCTCCAAGCACGTTTCTTGCATATGAATGGGAGGAGGAAGGCAGAGCAGAGGGAGGAATTCCAGGAGCTTCCCCCTCACACTCCCAGGCCTGGGAGTGGGGCAGCCAAATTTGGGGACCACCACTAGGGGGCGGGGAATGGAGAAAGAAGATACCTCTGCCCCAGCCCCACCCCGGCCTCACCCAGCTGCACAGACAGAACTCGGGGTGGGGGTTCATCCTGTGCTGAACCTGTCTGTCTGGTTTCTGCCACCTGCCACCTTTTACGAGTGAGAGATTAGAGGCAGTTGGGGGTCACTCAGGCCTCCCAGTGGACCCTGAAGTTTTGAGACCCACACCCAGCACCCACGGGCTTCTCTGGAGCAAGTAGTAGGCCCAGGTGTCCCGAGATCCCTCATTCCCAACGCTGCACCCCCATTTCTCAAGGCCCAAAAGCAGGCCAGCAGGAGGACTGCTCACTTAGGAAAGCCGCGATTCTAGAGGCAAGAGCCCTCACGGCAGAGCAGCAGTGACACCTTCTCCTACAGGTCAAATCCGGAGGAAAAGGGGAGGGTGTGTTGCGTACCCTCACCCACCTCTCCCAACACAGGGAGATCTGGGAGGTGCCCTGCACCCCAAAACAGCAGCTAATGTTCCCGGGCCATGGTGCCCAGCACTTAAGTTATCTAATTCCATGTAGCCCCTAACAAGCCTCTGGCACGGGTGATGGGCACGTGGTCACCCGGCTTCTACGTGGCAAAGCTGGATTCGAACATGGGCCAGCTGACTTCTGCACTTCTCAAATCAACATCAAAAGACAACTAAAGAGAATTCCTCATTTTCTGCAAGGAGATACCCCTTTTCCAAACTGGTCTAACATCCACTGGTTTCTTTTGGAGGCAGGGAAGCCCAAACCAATGCCCCCAGTGTAAATCAGATTTCCACTTTGAGGGGTGCTAGACCCCCAGGGGAGGAGCATTCTGGGGTCCCCCTTCCTAGAAGAGATCAAAGCACAGGTGAGAAGGCTAATTACCCCGGAAAGGCTCTAGATTGCTAGGTGGCCAAGCAGCTAATGAGCCACGCTGAGCACCTGCTGTTTACAGGCCTGCACTGACCTTCTCCGGCCCTATCCTGCCTCGGGAAGCCTGTGGAGCTTCTGGGCCTCAGGAGCAGGTTTGGGATTGGACAAGTGCCAACTCCGGCTCATTCTCCTGGGCGCCTCTTCCCACTCATCCAGGCCTGGAGCCTGCCAGAAGGAATCATGTGTTTGGCCCGCAGGGAAGCTGAGTTTTCCTCTGGGGGCAATTTGAGAAGAGAGGGACAGCCATGGCCTGGGATTCAGGGCCCCAAGGGACCTGGAACATTATTATACCTTGCAGAATTCAAGGTTCTTTCATCTTACACGTCCCTGAGCGTCCTTGACAACCCTGTCATGAGGCAGGCAGGGCAGCTCATTTTATCCCTATTCTCCAGGTGGAGTGACTTGCAGAGGTCACACGGCCAGTGAGAGACTTGGGATAAGGAGTCCCAGTTTGCGGGCATCCTGCTACCTTTCCCAGAAAAGCCCTTTCACCGGACCCCATTTCCAAAGTCAGAGTCCCAGGAAGCATTTCAGGCAGTGCCAAGTAAGTCCTGTGCCTTGACCCAGGTGAGGGCAACCTGCCACTCCCCAGCCTGGGCCTGTGCTGCCTGGCCCCAACTCCTGGGTCACCCCTCCTGTTGTCCCTTACTTACCTTGTTAAACTGGAACAGGTCCCGCTTGAGCCTCTCCCGCGCAGGGTCATGCCCTGGTCTCAGGAACCGCCTCATCTTGTTTCGTTTGCAGCCCCCACCGGGGACCTAGAGAAATGGGGGGGTGGGGGTTGAGCGCCAGGCCTGCCTGGCAGCACCCAGTTATCAGTCAGGCTGAGCCCAGGCGGTCGGTGGCCACCCTGGGCCAGGCCAGTGTCACAATGATCACCCCATACACCCTCAGCTTCCCCACACACAGGACAGACCTCCACCTGAAGCTGGGGAGGAAGCCATTCAGCCGGGCTTTATAGGAACAAGGAGAGCCGGCAGGTCCCCAGCTTAATTGTTAACCCGTTTTGTGAAAAACCATAAAACTCGGGTTAAACAGAAAGGGAAACTTCCTAAGCCTCTCTCTCCAAAGCCAGGAAGAAGGTGGAAATACAAACAAAGGCCAGATCAGAGCCCAGGTGAGGGCAGGAACGAGGCCTGGGGCAATTCTAGGCCAGAGCACAGGGCAGATTCTTCCTTGTCACTTCAGAGCAGGCTGGCTGTCCAGGGACTCCGGGTGAGGCCTTTGTCCTAAGGCACTCAGGTGGGTGTGGCACAGGACCCTCAGCAAGGGGAACTGAGGGTCTCTGCAGCAGCCACAGCCCCAGGATTCCAGGCTGAGCCCCACCTATCTCTGGCTGTCCCAGCCCCCATGGGCTCTGATGGGGACACTCAGAAAGGCTCCCTTGTCCAGAGGCCCAAAGGGGGAATAAACGGGAGAAGAAATCTGCTCCCAACAAAGAAACCAGCTCAAGGCCCAATTCTCCACCTCAGATGCATTCTCAGCCCAGAGGAAACTATTTCCGGGTTATCTCGTGGGAAGGATCATCTGTGCTCCAGCTTCTGGCTTCCAGTAGCTCAGCCTCCTGCTGACCACAGGACCCCAAGGCCAATTCTTCTTGGTGGCCTCAGGCCCACCTCAGAATGGCTGCATTCACTCCCAGCTAGACAGTAAAGGGAAGGAAGAGACAGGTCCCCACCCGGGAGGTGCTTACTCTGGGAGAGGGAGAGGGGACACCTGCCCAAAGTGGGGAGGGCAGGTGCTATGGAAGAAGGTGGCATTTCAGCTGAGATCAGAAGGATGCCCAGAAGGTTGTGTCTTCTTAGGAAGTGGCAACAACTAAGTGTCAAGCCAGGGCTCTGCATATGAAAGGCCCCTGTGAGGTCTAAAGCGCAGCACGGAGTTAGGGAGGTCTTCCGCAGAGTAACCCAGGGCTTGCCGTGGGGGAGGGCCTCCCTCCCCCACACCTCCCTCCCCTGCTGTGCTGCCTTCTTGTTGTAAAAGAGGCAGAGACACAGCCACTGAGAGTGAAAGGATCTCCAGGGTCTGTTATTTCCAAACCAAGCACCGGGAACCAGCCCTAAGCACTGTCACCTTCTGCAGGGACTGAAAGGGAGGAGGAGGGGTGGCTACAGCAGGTTTGTGCCTGCACATTTTGGGGGAGCCAGGCCGGAGGTGGGGTTCCCATTTCACTGGCAAGAGCAGGTAGCTGGGAAACTCCCAGTGGTCACTTGATCGGAGGCCCCTAAGGGTTCAGGGAACAAGCACAGGCTGGGAAAGCCCCGGGGGCTTCTGGGATTGGAAGTGAAAACAGACTCTCAGCAACCTCCCTCCTCTTGGAGCCAGCAGAGCAATCAGCCTGGAGGAGGCAGCAGCTCATAAATCAGCAGCCAGACTCCTGGGGGCTCACTCCCTCTCCCTGGATGAGGTCACCAGGTCAGAAGTCAGAGGAAGCTGGGAGTGACTCCCTGGAGGGGCACAGGGGCCTGTAGACTCCAGCAGGGCACAAGAGGGCACAGGCCATCCATGCCAAAGACCCCACACAGGCTCAAAAACACCGAGGCAGAGTTGGGGGTGGGAGGGGGTGCGGGTGAGGACGGGGGAGAGAGCCCCACTTGCCGGCTGGTGAAGAACAGTCGGCACTAGCCACCCCCCCAGACACCTCTTGGCGCCCCTTCCTGCACTATTGTTACCAAGTAATCTGGTTTTTGCAGAAAAAGCAAACAAACAATACAGAGAAGAAAATCCTCTCTAAATCCCACCACCCAGATGGCCGCAGTCAGTGTTAGGGCATATCCGATCCTGACCACCTTCTTCCCTTCGCACCCTGCAGTGAGTTTATGGACATGGCACACTCCAACGTCTCTCCCCTCAAGGAAGCCCCTCAAAGGAAGTGGAATATCCCCACTTGACAGGCAAGGAAAGGAAGACCACAGCAGCTAAGCAACTTGTCCAAGGCCACCAAGTAGGAAGTGGCAGAATTCGGAATTGACCCCAGGTCTGGCTAACTCCCAAATCTAAGGGGTTTGGGAGGCAGTGAAGGATGGATATTATAGGACAGAGCATGCCTAATGGTACCCCTGCAGTTAAAAGGCGGGGACATGCGCAGACACACACTTCCCACATGCCACCAAGTGGTGTCGGGCCTGGGCTGCCCCTGCTTATGGGGAGCTGGTGAGGTCTGGCTGGGCGGCCTCAGTGGACCTGCTGCTCATTCCACAGGGGCTGGAACCCCATGGGCATGGGGTGACGCAGCAGTGACCATGGAGGGGTGGGGCCAACAGGCCAGGGCTGCCCCCAGAGCAGGCTCCCCCAAGCTGTCTGTAAAGGGGGTGGCACTCCCTCCGCACAGGCCCCTGGGAGGGGCAGGAGCGGCACCCAGCGTGCAGCACCCAACAGTGCTTGGCGGGAAGGAGGCGCTTTCCCTGGGTGGGGAGACAGCAGTGACGGGGAGCGACAGACGCTTCACAGGACGCAAATCAGAAAATGGGGTGATTTCTGACAGAGATCAGGGCAGAAAGGACGACGCTAAGATCGTGTGACCAGGGTTCGGTGGCCGGAAGGCCGCAGTAGTGACCATTGCCTCATTAGGGCCTGTGCATTCCCTGTTCCTTCTGCCTGGGTCACTTTTCCTCCAGATACCGCATGTCTCCCCTCCTGACCTCTGTCTGAGGCTGTGACCTCCCCAGACGTTCTCCCTCCTCCTCCCTTGCCTGGCTTTTCTCCTAGCGCTGGCCGCAGCTGGACATGCGGAATAGTTTACTTACTAATCTCGTTGACTATCCGTGTCCCCCTCTATAGGAAGCAGCTTTCTTTCTCTTATTCAGGGACTTTCGCCCTTTTATTCCCCGCAGCATCCCGAGCGCACATAGCAAGTGTTTGCGCATCATCTGCTGAATGAATGAACGGAGAGGGGGGTCATATCTCCACGTGAGACTGAATGATAGGAAGTGGTCAGCCATGGTAAGATTCAGGGCTCGCTGTGTCAGACAGGAGGAACGACAGGTGTGAAGCCTCACCATGAAAGCGTGCATGTTCCAGGAGGGTGGGGGCAAGTGGGGGGCCCAGTGCAGAGACCTGTACAGATGACACGGGAGAGCAAAGTGCGCCTTGTGGGCCACAGCAAAGACCTTCAGTTTGCCCCCCGACAACCCCAAGTGGGGCCTGATGTGGTCTGCCCTCCCCTCCCCCACGTGGGTCCCCTCTCCTTGACCCTGTGCTGCCATCTGCTCCACCCCCCACAGGCCACATTCACAATGGCCTCTGCACTTCTGTCTCCGCCATTCTCCGTATGAAATACCTTTTTACCCTGAAAGTAGCACATCAAAAGTCACCTTCCAAAACACCTTTCCCATCTGAACCCATCTTGACCATGTTTGCAATTCTCCCTCAACCCTGGACCGCATCGTACGCTGAAATGATCCCTGAAACCCCGGCGGATGGGATAGCTGTGTATTTAGCTATTGGGGAAAATTAGAAGCAACCTAAGTGGCCAAAAACAGGGAACAGGAGAAGTGTGCTCAGCCTTGTGTCCAAGGCTTGCAGTCACTGAAAGGGCAAAAGAGTATTTCATGACATGGAAGCCTGCATAAATGCATCCAAGAGTCAGGTAGAATTTATTAAAAATATTTACATCTAGGCCAGGCGTGGTGGCTCACGCCTATAATCCTAGCACTCTGGGAGGCTGAGGCGGGCGGATTGTTTGAGCTCAGGAGTTCGAAACCAGCCTGAGCAAGAGCGAGATCCCGTCTCTACCAAAAATAGAAATTAATTGGACAACTAAAAATATATAGAAAAAATTAGCCGGGCATGGTGGCGCATGCCTGTAGTCCCAGCTACTTGGGAGGCTGAGGCAGAAGGATTGCCTGAGCCCAGGATTGCTGTGAGCTAGGCTGATGCCACGGCACTCACTCTAGCCAGGGCAACAAAGTGAGACTCTGTCTCAAAAAAAAAAAAAAAAAAAAAAATTTACATCTATAGACAGCACACTGGAAGGGTGACAGGATTAGTGGTGATCCTTTTTTCTTCTTTTTGTTCACCTGCCTCCCAGGCAGAGCAGGTGAGAGGATCAGATGGGAGCAGGGAGGAAGCCCAGGAGGGGCTAGCTGGGAGGGTGGGCATCACTCAAACCTGAACCCTCCTGTGCTCGGGCAGTCAACCTGAATGGGGAGAGGTACCCCCTGTAGACATCAAATAGGTACAAAGTAACAGAAAACCAAATAGACAGGTGGCAGAACCAGGTATATGACCTTGGGCTTCAGGGTCCTGGGGCCCAGGGTTAAAGGGACTTTGCTATTTCTCAGGCTATGATGACCCAGTGGGCTTGTCCTGAGGCTTCGTTCAATAGGAGGGCCCGTGAGGGTTTGGCAAACTCTCAGGTGCTGCACACTTTCATGCCACTGCTCCTGAGAGGAACGTGGAAGAAGAGACAAGTTTAGGAGTCCCACAGGCTGAGGAGCCCCCAAAGTCCCCGAGTCCAACACCAGGAAGGGTCTAGGGTCCCTGGGGACACCACCTGGCTAGAGCAGCACTCCTGAGATGGGGGCTTCCTAAGAAGGAGCACTGTCTCCTCTCCACTAACTTCTATTTTTAAAAAAATTTTTTAAATTTCAGCATATTATGGAGGTACAAATGTTTATTGCCTTTGTCCCACCCGAGTCAGAGCTTCAGGCGTGTCCATCCCCCAGACGGTGCGCACCGCACCCATTAGGTGTGTATATACCCATCGCCTCTTTCCCCCGCCACCTGCCCGACACCTGATGAATGTTACTACATGTGCACTTAAGCGTTGATCAGTTAATACCAATTTGATGGTGATCCACTAACTTCTAAAGGTCACTCAACCTCAGTCTCCATTCCTGCTTTGTCCCTCTGTCCATGGCCAGACCAGCCTCTGAGCCACCCTGCCTGCTCTGTTTGCTCAGGGGCAGGCACCAGGGCTGAGGGCCGGCCCACGTGAGGCCTGCTGCCCCGTAGCCAATTCCACCCACTTTGCACCCGAGTCCGTGC